>JALIZH010001580.1:0-14061 GCA_030522465.1 Rhipicephalus appendiculatus | reverse complement strand
ATAGACATTGTACAAGCTCTCATATATTGCTACGCAATAAGCACTACTTCTGCGAAGATGCGTTTTAATTTCGTGTTGTACCGATTCCTATGACGGAGGAATCAGCCATGTTTTAAATGCGAATGCATTTCATAGTCGGGACTATGTCAGGCATCCGGCGTTGCGCGGCGTTGTCCGCGGAGGAGGAGGAGGAGGATAGGTTGAGGAGGTGTGCGCGCCGGCAGGTGTTATATGTGAAGCATCTTATGGCGAAGCTTAATCCGGTGGTGGTGGTGTGCGGCGTGACCACCCTTACTGCGCATGCGCAAACCCTTCCAAAAAATAAAAATAAAAACCTCCTCTCTCCCTCTCTCTCCTCTAGGCATCCCTCCCCGCGGCAACCACACCCTCACTGCGCATGCGCCTCCCCTCCTCTCTCCCCCTGCTACGCTCCCCCTCTCTTCTCTAGACATCTCTGCCCGCAGCGTCCACACTCCCACTGCGAATGCGCGCCTCCCTCTCCCTCTCTCGCCTCGCGACGCAGACACAGGCAGCGTCTGCTAGCGAGTTTCTTGGTTGAAAAAACCGAATGCTCGCGCTGCACAACCGTTCACTGGCCACCCCGTATATATGGCAATGGATCTTGACCTCCAAGGTGGTGCCGGTGGGAGATTTCTCCTGTGCGTTGTTGAACAATAAAAATTCGCAGCGTGCGCGTTAACTAAAAGCGGACTGCGAGTCTCTGTGTCCAGTCGGAGTCTTCTGTCTCTCATTGCACATTAGCAGCGATTGGCATGTTCCAGTAGGAAACACCGCTCCATCGCTGCGTGCTTTACGCATCCCCAGTTTTAAATGCGAATGCATTTCTTAGTCGGTCTATGTCAGGCATCCGGCGTTAGCGTTGTCCGCGGTGGCCTCGGCAGGTGTTATAGTGAGTGGAGAGGAGGAGTGCACTCTGGTGCGTGTTAGGGCGCTCGCATCGCGGGAGCTCGGCGGAGCTATATATGAAAAAAAAATTTAAAAATAAAAAAAGAGAAAAAAAAAGAACAAAAGCAAAAAAAAAACAGGCGCTGCGCCGTGCTCCCGACCAGGCTGCAGAAATTAGGCGCCTTTTCCTTCTTCGAACCACAACCACCATATATAAATGGAGTGAAGCGCGCGCGAAATGCATTCGCATTTCCTCACGATTCCCTTCGGGGAGGTGGGGGCATTTTTTTTTTATATTCCGAATAAGTGGCCCTAATGGCCCATGGTAAGGCGGCTCAAGAAACTGGAGTGCTCCTCTCATCATTTGTAATCACTCGCCAAATTCGGCCCGCCACATTTCTAGAATCTTTTAAAATATTTGAGTTTGAGACCATGGTTATTTACTGCAGCACAGCGTAGATAAAAATTTCTCTAGTGCGTCGACCACCCACGCGTGGCTAAACAAAAACATTAAAAAAGCGCTTCCTCCATTAAGGAATCTTCGACGCACGCTAATAATTGCGAACAAAGAAAAAGAAACATGCGTAGCTACATGCCCAAATATCTTCTTGGCACTTAAAAGAAACCTTAATAATCTGTACTGCTTGCAGCAAGTTCAATCGCTATTACAGTGAAACCTCGGTGATACGAATCTCAGGGGACCACCTAAAATATTCGTATCATCCGAAATTCGTATCACCAGAAAGCATAAAAAAATTAGCTTGCGACAAAAGATAGCTCGCGTACATTTTCATTTATTCTTTTTCAGGGCCGCAGCAACCTAAGAAAGAACGCTGAATGATTGTCGGTTTAGTTTTTTAGATGTCGGCAGTCACACCAGTAGTCGTAAATATACGGCCCGTACGTGCGTGTTTAATAAATGAACGAGGTGCGTTGTGACCCGCGACAGCAGTAGCCCCTTCCAAATTTTAGTATGCTTTTTTCGCACGACACCGAAGTACAGCGGTGAAAGTAACAAAAAAAAAGTGCTTTGACGCGATAGATCAAGGCCACGAAATTACATAACTATGGCGCTATGTTATGATTTTGTTATCGCGAAAATGTTGGGGATGTTTTTTGGAAGATTTACGGCCGTGCTCGCACAAATACGACCTCAACAGTAACGCATGTTGACGTTTTAAGGCCTGACTCCTTCGCCAAGACAGTCCTCGCCTTCTTTCGGTCCTCGTCCACCTGTCATAGGATGTCTGATGCACGAGGCACGCACGTGTAAACCCATTGCAACGACAGCAGCCCGCATTGACGCGTTAGAAAAAAAATCATGGCGCCAATGCCCTCTGTAATCTAAACGCGAAGGTACACGGAGGCACATTAGAGCCTCAAAGGTTCGCGCACACAATCTTGGAGGCCATGACGCATTTCTGAAGCAAAACTGCGAACTGCATCTCTCAAGGTTTATTCTGACCGTAAGAAAAAAAAATATTTTTCTTACACCGTGATTCTGACGATTTGGCGGGGCGGCGCGCATGCCCGCTCTTGTGTTACCGCGCTCGCACGTGCTTGGCGCGGCTTCCGCGACAGCGCGGACAGCACCTCTTCGTACCTGGGTGGTAGCATACGTTCGTATCAAACGTCCCGGGGTGAAAATGGATTCGTAACAACCGTACTCCATTAGATTGCAGGCCAATGGGCCTTGGCCGGGACCAAAGAAAAATTCGTATCACCCCGAAATTCGTATGAGCTGTATTCGTATCACCGAGGTTTCACTGTATATAGATCGTATGCAGCATCCGACCCTATTGATTCTTTTTACAGATACCCGAAAAGCCCCAAGCTGACCTTCTGGCAATGCGTAGTTTCGAAAAAAATTGTAGCTGATTTATCACTACAATGCTCAGTAGTGCAGTGGCAATGTCATTATTTCTGTTTTCGAATATTAGATAACCTGAACTAGTATTGCAACAGCTGCCACTGCGCAAGGCAGCGCCAAAAGTGCTTCGTGTTTTCTAAGGAGCCCAGTCAGCACAAAGGTTAACAGAACACGAAAAACTTGGTCCGCACCCCCAGCCTAATTGCCGACTAAGCTCAATGGTATATGTATATTATTTTGCTAATTTTGCACGCTATGTCACTATTTTATAAATATAAATAGTGAAGGATTATTTACGCTGACAATAGCGGCACTACCTTATTATGGTGTCATGTTTTAAGCCAATTAGATAAAGAGGTGATGTTATTGCTGCTGGTAGCTGGATTTTCTATAGCGGCACAGTACCGACATATTGTGACTGATCGTTTTTAGCAGTCTGTGGGTGTTTCAAGGGTGGAAAATGAATAACCACATCCCCATTTTTGAACGTTTCACTCTCTTCATTCACGAAGAACTAGGCGCCACGGAACGCCGGAGAGATTCTGAGCGGCCCCGACTTGCAAGTTTTCGAGAATGGCATGCTGCGTGTGGCACAAATGAGGGTGTCGGACAGGGAATCGTACCTGTGCCATGGCAGCAACGGTTTCGGTACAGGACTCAGCACAGTTATTACACTCAACGTTCGTGGTACGCACCTTTCACTACACATGAAACACCAAAGGCAATGTGCATCGAAATGCCACCTTCATAAAAAAAAAAAAACTTTTTATTGTGCTATTAACGCACCGTGAATTAACCATGCTAGGTTTGGGATACAAAAGTGCACCGCATGAAACAATCAACCGAAGCACTACAGCATTTTTCCAGCGATGTTCCCCCCAGTATTGTCTATTACTGGTGGTTTTGCGAGGAAAAATGTGAGTGCTCCTCGACATCAGCTTTTCCTCCAATTTCACTGTCTTTAAATAAAAACGGTCACCCTCGAAGTTTGGGCCAGTTGGAGATGGATACTTGGTATAGTCAAACCTAATAGGCTGCCTGTCTCACTTTTCTGTCCCCTCTGTTACACTTCAATTTACCAACATTATATGATCTCTGCCGAGAGAGACTGAGTTAGTACATCTTTAAAACCTAAAACAAGTGGAGCGTAACTACAAGCTTTCTAGTTGGGCCTTCCTAGTTTCCTGATGCGTTTTCCCCTCTATTGAAACAACGAAGCAGACTTCAAAGAAGAAATGACAACCATTCAATGACGCGCGGAGGTAAGGGTAAGCCATCACGGGGAACGCTACATGGCAATGTTCCGGCTTGCTGGAAGAGTCAATATTCTTGAATTGCATTAGATCTTGCCCCATCGCTTTCGTAGAGGTACTCCTTCTGTCACTGAGTGCTTCTGTAGCCAGAGCGTTACACACATGCTGTGTCCTCTTTCGAACGCTTTCCTTACCCGTGCCTTGCAGTGCAGTGCACTTCAACGAGTTCTACCACAAGCAGACCGTGCAGCGGGACCACAGCGTCGGCCTCGAGTGCAGGGCCTCCGGCGATGCACCCATCACCATCAGCTGGAGCCGCGACGGACGCCGACTGGACACACACAAATTGTGCGTGGCCTTTCTTCTCTTGCACGGACAGACTTTCTGTTCTTCTCGCTTTCGCTTCTTTCCCGCCATTCTTCCGATGATTTTCTGACGCGGATCTTTACACATTCGGGGTGCGCGTTTCGTCGCGACCTCGTGGAAGCCATCTCTTCGCGCCCCTTTGAGGGAAGTACCGAAAGAAAGGGAAATGCGAAGGAAAATCAGGGAAAGGCACCAGAAAAGGAAAGTGGCCAGCTCATCGGCTGCCAACTTCCGCCTCACTTTTTTTCCGCGTGTCAGTGCCATTCAGAACTGTGCGGTCACGCCAGCGCCGTGGCTGTTCGCTGAGCCATGGCGATCATTAGTAAAGAGATCGAAATGGATCATTTGGCGAAAGGGAGCAAAAAAAGCAGGAGGTGCGCTTAGCGCACTCAAACTGGAAAAAATAAAGACGCTACAAGGATTACCGTAACGCATACGTTGACGAGAGGGAAAGAGAAGAAGGTTAAGACGGAGGTCTTGACAAGGTGAATGCAACGGTAATGTGGATCGGACAGGGGATACTGTTTCATTGTCTACTATTTGACCATTGCCAAGCATAGGTTGGCAAAACTTGTGGAGCTCACTCCAGACTCACTCATGAAATATATTTTGCGCTTAGGGCTCACTCGTACTCAGACTCACTAAAATCTTTCTGAGCCGGACACATTCGGACTCACACTCACGAAATTTTTTTTCAACCGGACTCACTCAGGCTCAAACTCATCAAAACATTACACACCCGGACTCACTCAGACTCAGACTCACGGCTCGATCTGAGTCTGAGTGAGTCCGGGTGAGTCGATTCATGAGTCCGTCAGCCTAGAACAATTTTTTTTGCCATGGTACCAATATCCAACCCCAATATCTCACGTAATGGGTGCTCTTCTTGGCGCCTTTTTGATTAATACCTCCGAATACGGGTTATGAGTGCACGTAAACCAGTAAGATCATTTTTCTTGAAAGAGATGACAACATAAGATATATTTATCAAGAACTTCCTTGGAAGAGTTGGCAAGTGGAGGGGGGGGGGGGTCAAGGCACTCCTCCACGTAATTCACGCCTGTCATCAATAAATATTGAAATGTATGAAAGACGCTGCTTTGGAAAACGTGTGAGTAGACGTGAGTAAAAAAGGTGAATCCAGGCAAGGCTGATAGTAATGTTGAAGATGAGTATATATGACAACAGGTCGGAAAAAAAGGGCTGTAACTCACTCAGACTCACTCAATAAATATATCTTGCGCTTCAGACTAACTCGGACTCAGTCAGACTCACCAAAATTTTCCTGAGCCGAACTCACTCGGACTCACACTCACGAAAACTTTCTTCAACCGGCACTCACTCGGACTCTAACTCACAAACATATTACACACACGGACTCACTCAGACTCTAACTCACGGCTCGATCTCAGTCCGAGTGAGTCGACTCATGAGTGAGTTTCGCCTACCTATGTTGCCAAGAGACCTCCGGGTGTTCGTGTCCGTGGTTTTGAGTACGGTGGCATGATAAGTGGCTGCGAGCAAGGCTTGTTCTAAGGGCCAAACACTTTAAGGCCTCGGCTTGTAGGCGTGTCATGTCGTCGTCACTTTGGCATGTCATGTCGTCATGACGATCCATCATAAAAGGCTATGCGACACCAAAATTGGGTGAATCCCACTATTAGCCACCGGCACTTGCTATGCATATTAACGAGTTAAAGGTTCGTCGTTACTGCCTGAAACATTGTTTCGCTCAGCAGCGGCGTCAGAATCCCCGGCCAAATTTACTAAGCTGCCCAAGTTTCTTATCTAAAACAAGAGACAAAAATGTGGACACCTCCGGTAAAACCATCTATTCGAATCACCGCTTCATCAAGCATATCTGCAAAGTGATGGTGCTTTGCTCGCCACCAGCCCACTAAAAATGAAGAACACAACAGCTAGCTCAACAAATGGCGAACGACGTTAGTGGAGCTGAAACACCCATCCCTACATTCCGTAGGTATCTGAAACTGGGCATGTAGGGAAGAAGAAGAAGGAGCACGTTTGGTTAAGCTGCATTCTGAAGCAGTTTTCTGACGTAGTTAGTGGAGCTGGAACACTCTTCGCCACATTATCCGGTTACAGGCTTGAGCACCACTCATGAAAGAAATCTCTCTTAAAACACTGTGGCAAATTACTTCGCTGACACCCTTCATCTTCTTCTCAGCGCCCAACAGCAGCAATTTTGCTGTGGGGAAACACCGGCGTGCAATCCACACTTCGTCCCTCCCGAAGTTTCACAGTAGTGGAGCTGAAACACCCTTCCCTACATGCATCGCCCTTCCCCACTTTTTCCTTCACCTTTTTAATATTTCCTATTAGCAGTAGTCCCACACCAAAATTCATCGATGAGCAGTGTGTTCAATGGTAATTTTTCCTATTTGGGCGCACCACACCAAGTGGCACACGTAAGCTAACGGTACCTTGAGGAAAACCTCGTTGTAGAGGCAATGCAAATCAGTGCCAAGTGCCAGCGAAGACGATATGCACGAGAGGTGGGGAGACAGAGAAAACAGCTTTGCTGAAATAAAGACTTTTTCACCAGGACCTGAAGCCGCCAAGACCAAACCGCCGGCCCACTCTATGAAATAAAGTCTTATCTCTCACTCACCAGGAACACCAGCGCAGCGCCTGCGTTCTCAGCGTAATAATAATGATCGCCCTGGTAAGACTGGTTATATGAAGCTTGTTCTGGTCTCTGCCCGGTGAAGCGAAGGTCCATTACAAAAGAAGAACTTCTAGCAATCCAATGATATTCCTTTGCACGCCTCACTGAGACCAAACAAATTTGTCCCCTCGTGCAGTTTTTCAAAGGCTTCCTCTGGTGTAGGACACTGTCTTTCAGCTAATGGTCTCTGCTGTCTCTCTCTCTTCTCTGGTCCTGTCCGCAACGCTACTCGCGAAAACGCCCACATGGAGACGGGCAGTTCCCTCCGAGAAACAAATGAACTGTATCGACGCGCAACGCTTAGCGGTCCTTGCTCTACTGCGCAGGGCTTTGGCGACAGCTGCGTCGCAAATGAGCGGCGAGGATCGTTCTCAGAGAGATGGTAACAGCACACCTATTGGTAAAGAAACGCACGATTTGCACGCAGGCAGGCGGCTTGCTAGGAAATGTTGCGCGTGCACGGGCTTTGCTAACGAATGTCGGCTTGTAATGTCTCTCATCAGGTCGCAAAAGTTACATGTGGCTGCTAAGCCTACATATAAAAACAAGGTTTCAAGGAAGTTAACACATATAACTTTTTTGAAAGAACGCCCAGAATATAACAGAATATCCAGAAAACGGGGCTGTGCTGCCTAGCGCTGACGTAGCAAATTCACTCACTGAGACATAAAATGCAAAATAATCATTTTTTTTCTTTCATTTTTGTCGAAAACTCACTCGAAACGCAAGCCTTCCTCGAAATTGATTTATTCGCGCAACGTGCAACGGCATTTGCATGCAATACAAGATCCCGTTACATGTTTTGTACTGGGTCATAACGCAAGCATGCCTGACCACTGCACTGCGCCACTGCACGACATTTTGTTCCTACGAATACAGCTAGCCAGAGCGGATTCGTTTTTAGCTGTACAAAGAAAACTGCCACCTTCGTATTTAGAAAGTCTCTGTAGCAGCACCAGCAGGAGTATAGCATTACTCGAATGGCCAGCGTTTGCGGATATGAATGGAAATTACAAGATTGCATCTGGGGAATGCCGGGAAGCCGAAATTTCTCATTATCTTTTTTTTTTTTTTTTCATGCAGCTCACCCACGTCAAATGAAAACTTTTCCGTCATTTTTTTTTTTTTTTTTTTTTGCGTTGGAAGCTGCTATGCAGAGTCGTGTTCAGTTTCGACATACCCAGCGTCGACACCATCAGATTCCTGGGTATGCTCATTGAATCTTGTGGAAGGCAACGGCACTGCATGGACAGAAAATCATAGCAGAAACCGGACAACGCCCGTACTGCCGGGCGACTTGCAATCGCCACATATTTTTAAAGGGACACTAAAGAGAAACAATGACTTGGTTTAGATCGACAAACCGCACTCTGAGAACTCTAATGCCACATGTTTCACTATCATAAGTTCATTATAGGCGGAGAAAATCATGGTTGAAGTTTCATTTTTAAATTTCGCGCCGAAATCTCCATGCGTGACGTCTCAAATTTCAAAATGTATTTTTCGTATTTTCGTGACAATTGCTTACTAAACGTTTCTGAAAGTTCGTATGCTAGGTCTATGGCACCCACAGATGACAATGTACTTCACTTTTTATCGATTAGAAGTTAGGTAGAACCGACTAGACGCCTTCAAAATCTATAACGTCACGGTGTGTGGCGCGGGAATTTCAAGGAAGCGTCTCCACCAGCATTTTCTTCTCGCGCGTTTTCTCGCTTACCAAGCGTCGTCTCGCGGTAAGAGTGGTGTTTTCGGGATCCTCAGAAATTGTACTTTACTAATACGCGAGAAATCGTGTTTCTCTTTAGGGCCAAACAACGAAACGTTCCTTTCCTTCGACCGCGTCTTCACCTTACGTGAGGCCTCCTTACAGCCAAGTACCGACGGAGGAAGCAAGCGTACTCTGAAAGCTCCTTTCACCCGTCCTCGCGGGAGGAATGGTTGCCGCGCTCCTGCGTTCGAGATTATCGAATGTAAGCTTTGCTCACAAGCGTTTATTCTGTAAAAAAAAGTTGGGTCACCACATCACTTCCAAATTGAAGTGTTAATATAGAGACGCGTGTACGCTTTTTCCAACTGCGATTACTAAATGTGAAAAGCCACCGTAGTCGAGCGCAAAACGTGGTGTGGTCTAGCAACACTGAAACGTCCACCTCTTTAAACGCTGTCAGTCTAAACGCGCTTCACGAGTCAGACATGCCTGCGAAAAACACCCTTCTCCCCGCAGAGGTGGGGTGGGAGGGTTGCCTCGGAACACGGCCCTCGGAAACAAGCATCACGTGGGCTAGCTCATCACGTGGGACTAGCTGTGAGGTGAAGCGCTCGTTCAGGGCCAGGAGCGGACCTAAGGGCGCACGAAGGTAGCACCAAAGCAACCTTAAGCTGAGGAAGCGCCTAAGGAATTCTTCAACGAGGACTCCTCAGTGAGGAAGCTTTCAGAGTGACTATAAGGCGGCCTCACCAAAATGAAGGCTTCCTTACTGAGGAAAGGAACGTTTCGTTGTTTGGCCCTTAGTGTCCCTTTAAAGTTCACGTGACTGCTCAGCAATGCGACGATTGTACATCGGATAGGCGTTAACTCTGACCTAAATATACAAAAATGGCTGCGCGTAACTGTTTCAAAAAGCAAGTATTCTTACTGTGCCCAAGCTGAACCCTGGCCGTTCTTGAATGCACGGAAGGGGTGCCAGCAGAGTAGCGAAGCGCAACACCCCGATGCATCCTTTCGAGCGTCGAAGAGCTCAGGAGCTCGAGACACGAAGCGCGTGAAGCCTGTCGTGGCATTCGTCGACGCGGCCGAGCAGACGTCGTTATCAGTTGCGGAGAGCGTTACCATGACAACGGCTGCATGACGGAGCCGTTACTGCAAACCCCGTCTTGCGGCGGCGATAGTACTTGGCGCTCCGTGAAGAGAGCTTGAGACGACGTGATGGATTGCCATTTTCAGCCAGCAGCGGGTGAGCACTACGCATGGCTAAGTTTCTCCGAGCACCCCGCGTGCGAAATTTGAGCAGACGAGCTTTCTACTATCGGAGCATTTTACTTTCCGTCTCAATCCTGCTACATTCAACTACAGACTTAATTAACCGTTCGTCTACAAACACGGTAGCTTTAAAGAGCCCGTGTCGTATTGTTTGCGGTGTCGGCGCCGGCGGCGTTTTACGTGAGCGAAAAATCGCGAAGCATGCGAAGAATTAAAAAAGAGGAGCGAGGCATGTAGGGAAGGGTGTTTCAGCTCCACTAACGTGAAACCTGGGGGAGGAGGCAATGCATGTAGCCCTCTTCTTTCTTCCCTACATGCACGGCTTCACTTCTCTATGGCATGTAGGGGAAGGGTTTCAGCTTCACTAACATCGTCGGATATTTGTGGGGCTAACTGTTGCCTTTATTTTTAGTGGGCCGGTGGTGCGTAGTGGGATTTACACTATTTTTGAGGTGTATACCCATTTATGATGGACCGTGGCTACATGACACACCGCGATGGCATTAGACGCCGAGAAGCCGAGCCCCTGTGGTGCTTCGCACCTAGGATGAGGGATTCTAGCCAAAATCAAACCCAAGGCTCCTGCGTGGCAGTCAGGTGGTCTACCACAAGACGATGACCGTGGTTCAAACAGCTTCGGAAGAAAGTACGATGCAGGTGTGACAACGCGTAAAGCGTGCAACAAATGGTTGGTTTAAAGGCCCGCACATTACAAAGCGCTGAGTCCACGATTGTATTTATTAGCCACAGCAACAAGTTGTGCAGTTGCGTAGGCGCGCGCATAAATTTCGTCAGAATAATAACTGCGCGGTAATCTGTCGCCACTGTCTATGCGGGCTCGCTAAGGAGCGCTGTGCTGTCAAGGACGGTATGTGTCTTCGTTTATGTGTTGGCTGGCGTTGAGCGAAGCTTGCCCTAAAATATAAATGCAGCCACAGGAATAAAGCTTCCTTAAAACAAAACCGTCATTCACCTGTAAGGTTCAAGCAAACAGTGGCAGAGTGAGCGCTGAGCGAGTCGTCTGTCTTAAGCGGGCGCCCTCCATTTGCTTTATGCCTTTTTTATTTTTTGCTAAAATTAAACATAGAAGCAGTTTCTATGTGATGTTAAGAAGTACATTACTCATTACAGCCTGCTTTACAACGAAAATAACCATTGGCCACTCACGCAACATTTCCAGCCAGATGAGCCTTCAAGGTGTCCGTGCTCTTCGTGTGGTGCACTGGAATGGAGCAGTGTGTCCTGGGTACCCGAATACGCAGCAGTCGCGCTATTTCCGTGTGATTTAGTGGGAATCTCGTATAATGCTCCCTGCTGCTTTTCTTTCCACGTTACAGCTGTTTGACATGACACGAAATGCCGCGTGATTTTCAAGCTGCGAATTAGCTCGCAGCGAAAAAACAAGAGCCGTTACCTGTCACCACATGCTCAGCGGAGAGTGGCCAACATTTTGAAAATTTTTGGCTCTGTTTGCAGTGGAGAAGCGATTTTTCGGTCGGGACCTGTCGAAGCGTAAACGCGTTCCTTTTAGTGATGGCCGCTGTGGCGCATTTAAAAATGAATTCAGACTGGAAAGAGTTTTTAAACGACAAGAAACGCGCGCACTTGTTTGGCGTACATGAAAGCTTAATATCATATTGCACATATTTTTACATCACGTTTTAAAACTTTTGAACTGTCTGCCACAAAGAACAGCAGCAAGCAGTGCTGCTGGCCGCGCCAGCCGTAGAGCGAAAATCACAGACCATTCGCAGCCCACGTCAAACGAAACCGCTATTAGCGGCGTTTGTGAACACAGCGAATAGAGCGAACAGAGCGTTTTATTTATTTTTTTTTCGCTGCAATCGTGGCATCTGAAACACGTTTAACAAATTTATCTGTGTGTACGGCAGACTCAGAGCTAGCGGAATCATGATGCATTAGAGTTCTTACAGAGCGACTGTAATTCATCGCTTGTTCAGAGCGGATACATAGAATACGTACTCCCAACACATCGCAGGTGCATTCGGCTGCACTTATGCACCTTGGCGAGCTTTTCAACAATAAATTCAGGGATAAATATATCAGCCTTCGTCCTTACGGGCTATTTTTTTTAGCAGCACCTGGCGACCTCTTTTCTTGCTGATGCAGCAGGGCTAAGCAGAGATACTCAGAATAGTACTCCGGAATGCAGATATCGCAATACAGTTAAGCACTGGAAGCCTAAAATTTTGACGTAATGGGAGATTTACGAAAAACTATTCCACAAAAAAAAAAGTATTCCAGAATACAGATACAGAAATACAGATACAAGAATACAAATACGAGAATACCTGTCTGATTTCGAGAATACTGATACTCTGCAAGGATATTCGTTAGGCACAGGATAATATTGTGATTTTTTCACCGCATTAAAACTTTCAACTCAAACATATCACTCCAATGACTTAACAACACCAGTGAACCAAGAAAAAGTATACAGTTATTTTAGACACAAGATCTCTGTTTCTGAGATTGTTGTAACGTTAACTGGGCTTAGAGAACAGCAGATTCTCAAATACGTTGTCATTTAGACAACGCTGGTTCAGCCTCATTGACGACAACGACGAGTTCTTCGTACAGAAGGCCGGCATTTGCATTGGGTCTCGCGTAGCTCCAGTGATGGGCGATCTCCTATTGGCTCAGTTAGACCGAAACCTCGAGGCCAGTGGGTTGCCCAATGCCATCAAGATATTCTGCTTCGTCGACGATTTCGTTGTGCTTCTCGAGAGGACCCCCCGAGAACGCCGCACAAGAAATGTACGAATTGTTCTCGCGATTTTGCAAGGCGTTCCCAGGACTGACACTTACTAAGGAACTCCCTGAGGATAATTGCATCCGCTTCCTCGACTTCGAGCTTCACTTTACCTCAGCACATGCCTGTTGGATTTATGCCCCCCCCGTTCAAAAAAAACCCCTTCTTCCCTACCCGTCTAACCAGTGGAAGCTAGTTAAACGTGCTGTTGCTCTTGCCGTCGGGAAGAACGCACTCATGAGGTCTTGTCCCCACAAGATTTCCCAAAGTTTTGCCTCTCAAATCAACCGACTAAAAGCAGCTGGTTTTCCGGAGTTTCTGCTAAGCGACCTTGCTGAGACCTTGTTGCGCAACCTCAATAAAACCAGTGATGTGCCTCAGAAAAACACCGACAGGACAAAAACGGCTGTTATTCCGTACGTACACCAAGCGTCTCATAGGATTAAGAAGGCAGCCGGACGCGCAGGTGTCAGTGTGGTGTTCTCCGCCCCCAACAAACTTCGAGGCCCGTGCAAACGTGTGAACGCGAGCAACGAAAAGCCTGACATATGCAGCAAGAAACACGCCATGAAGTTTGTCTCTTGCAAATGCGGCGTCGTCTATAAGATTCCCCTGTCATCTGGACGTGTTTACGTCGGCCAAACTGGCCGATGTATCAATGATCGCTTGCGATAACATGCCAACAATTTGAAGCAGAAGTCGGGCAACAACATTGCCTTACACTGTGCAACATGCGGTTGTCCTGTCTTTCTTGATCAGCCTGTCGTCATCAGAAAATACCGAGACCAGATTGCTCGGGAAGTTTCTCAGGCATCATGTATAGAAGAGCTCAGACCCAGTTGTGTTAGCATACCCTCTATGTCGCTCTCTAAAAAAGAGCTGATGTTCTTGCAAAGCCGATGACTACTAGCGGCAGGCCCGTAGCCAGGGGAGGGGGGGGCACAGGGGCCCGGGCCCCACCCCCCTCAATTCGGTTTGAGGGGGGTGTTTTACCGCCAAAACATAATGAAAATAGGTGTTTTTCAAGGCACTCAACGAGTGGGCCCCCCCCCCCCGAAAAAAATTTCCTGGCTAAGGGCCTGACTAGTGGTGCCCTTACGTTTTTAAGGTTTTAAGCTTTTAAAGGTCTTTTAACGGTTTTACCTTCTTACGACTTCTATATTTACTGTTTTACACTTTGAAGACTTCGATTGTTTAGCCGCATTTGTTGTTTTTCATTCC
>JALIZH010001578.1:0-44619 GCA_030522465.1 Rhipicephalus appendiculatus | reverse complement strand
GACAGCAATCAGCGGAGCATTCACGATGCGCGCACGAGACACGGTCGTTTAGGGAGCGCGGGCGAATTGACACGGCTTCTACAGATATCACGTGGGAGCTTGTGTCGACGTGGGTTCATCATCAAAAGAAAAAGTCTGTTACAACCTAAGCGTAAATGCATGCTCCCTCCCCAGAACTGCGTCTTGCCTGCTATTCATCAGTGCAAGAGGGTCCCGTTGTAAGCATAAGGGCTTTATCGCTGCTAATGTGAATACTACGCGTATTAGTAATTAAAAGTTTTGCTAGAAAACGCTGCTATTTAAAAAAGAAAACATTCCCACATCTCATATACAGGTCACTTCTGAAGGACTTTGGTGGTGCCAGAATTCCAACAACGTATCGATATTGATCTCCAAATGACTGAAATTTAGACGTCGGTTGTGAAATAAAGTTTTTGTTTCACGGTTATGTTTCAGAACAAGGTGACACATGGGATGCTTCACAGAAACAATGCCGTAAGCCAGTCTGGCCTGTGTGCCCCACGAACATACTTAATAAAAAAGAAAAAAAAAAAAGAAAACATTAAGGGCGAAGACAGTCATGTGCGGGCCGCGGGCCGCAGCCGCTAAGGGAGCCTCGCGGGCGCGTGTTTGAGACCCCTGGTATAGGACAACTGGGTAATATTTGCTCTGGGTTGGACATTGGCAGATGTGGGGCGGAGCTTACACTTATTCTTACGTTGTAAGCGGTTGTAAGCGGTTGTAGCCGCCTGCATATACGACTTCAAGTAGAGGGCGTTGAAGCTAACTGTAAAAAGTCGTTGGTCATGGGTTCGTACACCCGGAACAAGATGCCCCTTTTCTAACATCGCTTTTGAAAAACTAGTACGTGGGTTCCTTCGAAACTTCGTGCTGTACTTTCACGTTCAACGTCTTGCAAACGTCTTGTGGAGACTCGCTTACAGTTTCACGTCTACTAATCTTTACAGACTGATCTTTCCAGAAGGATGGAGTAAAGCGATTGCTCGCAGGTTCAATATCCAGACTAGTACGATACTTTGTCTGTAGCATGCGATGCTTCGTGCCTGAAAAACCAGTATTTATTCTGCTTGCAGCTTCGCACCGTAGCTTCCTTCGAGTTAAAAGCATTTTCGCCCCTATGCAGAACGCGTACGCGCGAAATTAAAAAAAAGAAAAACGAAAAGAAGCGCAGTGGTCTAATGAAGTACGTCTAAAAATGACCAATAACGTCTTTCTGTTAAATTTGAAATAGGAGTACGCCGAAATTTCCACGAAAGGCGTTGGTCGTGGGTTCGTTAGTATACTGAAGATATGAAGATAGGTGCTTCTACATATTCACGAAGCATTATTTCTCTATAACCAGTCAATGCGTGCGCACGAGACGGTTTAAAAAAAAGTACAGCAACCCTAAACACGTTTACGAGACCTCTAATAAACGTTTCTGTTGAGATGTATGTTGTCAGAACTTGGGCATATGAAAGAGCGCTGTGTACTGCATGCTTCCTCTATAGACTTACAACACTATGTTTACGCCCACGGCTCGACCTAGATATCGTCCGGGAGTAAACATTGTCCCCTCAGAATCTGATCGCGCACGTAATGAGGATGTCCTTCTTTCTATATGGGCTCGTTGACGGGGACGTCTTGAAGACGTCTTGGAATAACGCACGGGAAGCGTACATAACGCGCCAAGGCTGCAGCCGCGAGCGCGTCTAACGGGATACGTAGCCCTGACATTGAAGGCGGGAAAAAAGGCCGCGACGAGCTTTCGTTTCGCGTGTGTACGCTTCGCGCGTATTATACGGCTCCCCGGCTTCTTGTTCAAGACCTGGCGCTGGCTTTCCTTGAGAACTATAGAATAAATAAAGAAAGAGTGGTAGCGCAAGTTATACTATAACGAAAAGCCCCCGTCCCAGCGCCGCGCGCTAACCTTTTCAAGGTTAAGGGCATCCGTTTTTTTCCTATCACGTTTGCAGCGCCCTGCCGGGTATGTTAAGGTTAGTTATACGCGTTGCTGGACTATAGTTTCTACGTGCTTACTGGAATACACGAGTCCCGTACAGGGTTGCCGTTGGTGGCTACTTTGCGCCAAATTGGCTACGTTTGGACCCCGTTGGCGACGAAAATTTCCAGCTGGCGCCATGGATCCTTTTTTTAAAAAAAACTTGTGGTTTTACTTATCCAAAATGGTTTTATTTATTCACCAATAGTAAAGACTCTGTTGATAATACCGCTTCTGTTCTATTTGGCTAGAAATTTGGCGATAATATCAAATGACATGGCTACTTTGGCTACTTTTGGCGTGAGTTCTGGCGCCTTTTCATGTCCACCCAACGGCAACCCTGGTCCCGTACACCACGAAAGGGAAACGAGATGAGAAGGGAGGCTGCATAGATGTTTGCGAGTGTGTAGGAAATTCTCCTATGTAAAGTATTACATAGCTGTGGTAATTCCGGATACACTCTAAGAAAAAAAGAGTATGTGTGTTACTCTCCAAAGAGAGTTAACTTGTGTCTTTAAAGAGAATCATATGCGTGTCAAGTTAGGGCTCACAAAAAAAGTTAGAGGACTCTTGTTTGTTTATTTATTTTTTCTAAGGGTGTATACGGTTCGGTATTATTATTATGCTATCCGAGCTGTTCCACCGTAATAAACGTAAGCAAACTAGCCTATAGCAACTTCAAATTTACCATTCGAAGTTTACTAAATTTCGAATGGTAATTTTCGAAGTGGCATAGAGTGTTGTATGGTTGATGGAGGCTAAATTCGCCATGGCAGATTTGGCCTCCATCAACCATGCAACGCTCTATGCCGTCTCCTGGAGTGGCATTTTCGTCAATGCCTCACAGCAAAGACAACCAACGAAAGAAATTAGAGAAGAGAAATTTATTGGAAGTGTTCACGTAGACCAAAACATAAGGGGCCGAATTCACGAAACTTCGCTTTCGCAAGTGCGTTTTGCCCATTGGTGCAGCTGTATCCGTTTATGATATGTCCCGTATCGTGATTGGCGTAAATATTCTCTTGGGAAATTTTTAGCGTAAAACATTTTACAAGCACGGGCCGTGGTGCACGTGTACGAACATTATGCCGCAAAACGCAACCTTCTATCTATATTTATTTCCGATTTATCCGCTACCAAAGTTGGAAGTATCGTTTCTGAACACCCCGTACATTGTCCGTCCGAACAGTCGTTCCACTTAGCTTCGATCGCTGTTGTGCGGCCTTATTGGGATCAATCGTGTGGGTTATGCAACCGCGACGTTTAGTAAGCTTCCGCCGGTGCACGCATTCTCTTACATTTGATCGATGCGACCGGCCGGGCTGCGCAGGGGGGCTTCAAGGCTAACGGGTTTGCGAAATAACCGACGCACGGACTATTCCTCCCTTACTCTCTTTCTTTTTTTATTTATAAATTGTTTGCCGCCCTCTTTCTCCTCGTCGAAGCGCCCTCTCCCGCGTGTCAGCTCTTACCGGGAAGCGCGACCAGACGCGGCGCTTCCTTTATTTCTTATGCGTAATTAATTATCCGTCATCTTTTGTTACGGTCCACATACACGCACGTCCGCATGCTTGTTCTGCGGCCACGTGGATTCTTCCCGGTAAGAATGAGAATTAGTGGCAATATAGTGGTGTTAAAAAAAAAAAAAAGGCAGGATGGTGGAGATGGAAGCTTGCAATGAAAAATAATGTTGGTCATATTCTTTCTGGAGTGCGTAAAGTACGCAAACGAAAGAGAAAAAATTAAGGAAGAGACTAGCAAGTTTGGACAGACGCCCCCTCACATTAAAGAAATTACTTGGACCATAGCCTGACGTGAATCTTCAGAAAAAGGCGAACACCTTCCTGAAAGACTTCTTGGTGGACACCGGTCTGGATTAGCGCTTGTGATATACAGCTATGTGTTGTTACATACGGAATGATGTGTTATACTGTGGGCAGAACTAGAAATGTGTACGTGCGGACGCTTTACAGCAGTGTGAACTTCTACAAGCAAGCTGTAGATTTTTTTTGTAGTTGCTCATTGTGCATTTTCTGTAACTTTCTCTCTCTCTTTTTTTATTTTGGCTGCAGAACTTATAGATATGGAGTAGCCGAGGTAATATGAACCTCAACCTCTCCACAGCAAAACAGGTAGAACAGAACAGAACAGAACAGAAAAAATTCGCAGACAGGGATTGTGTGCTGGAGCCGACAATCTCGACAAACGTACTTGTCTTCTTCAAGTCTGCAAGTGAAGAAGACAATTGCAGTGCAGCCTGACGAAGACAAGTCTTCTTGTCGGAACGTTGGTTTTAGCATACAACCCCTTTTCACAAATTTAGTGGTATGTAAGAGAAACGCGTTCGCCAGAGTCCTAGCCAGAAATTTAAACGGGGGGGGGGGGGGGGAGGGGTAATGTAGGTGTGGGGAGTCAGGCACCTTTTTTTGTGTATGTTCGGGGGTGTGCTTTGGTCTGGGCAAGTTTGTGCGACATCAGTACGGTTAAACAGCACGACGTACGAAGGCGAAAGACACATGAACAGCACTGGTCCTGTTGTGCGTTATTAATTAGTGCTGTTGAACCTTCGTGGGTGTATTTGTATGTGTGAGTGTATATATTTACGCAAAACCTTTTTTTATGTAAGCATCTGTACGCAACGTTACAACCACGTGTTTTAATACTGTAGTTCTGCTGCGGTTCGCTCTTAGGGCTGAGAGATGTGCTAACGACTTTTGAAAATAAAATTGGATAGACAAATTCTATTCAGACAAAGGAAATCTAAACACGAAAAGCAATCAGCCTACAAGACCTCTATAAGCAAGCTATACATAGTACATTTAAATTAACCATTGCAACAGATGCTGCAATCCATACTTTCTCGATCGAAAAAAAAATAAATAAAGAGAAGAAACTGTGATATGGTCATAAATACGCGGGGCACAAACGCTAGTACCACAGAAACCAACTTGTCCAGCGCATTACTTTTTACTTGAATAGATGTGTTGCGGAAGGAAAAAAAGAAGAGCTGACAATTGCCAATAATATTATATAAATGTCTTTCACCCAGATAACAGAAACATACGCTTGCAGGGCAGTTTTCCTACGACACCTCTATAAGCCATTCACTGCTTAAATCAGCTGTAGAACTTGACGTTTAGCTGCGGACTTCCGTCAAAATTTTTAAAGGATTCCTTTTCTTCAGTACACGCAAACGAAACAAGTCTGCATGCAAGAATGACAAGTCGTCTACAAGTCGTCTACACGAACGATCTAGAAACCGTCTAAATTCGTCGTTGAAAGAGACGTAGTGTTCCCGATTTGCACGCTACGTTCATAGTACGTGCCACGCCCTACTATATACTATATATGACTGTCGAGTTGAAGAAAAAAAAAAGAACATCTATGCGTACGCCTCTAGTCGTATAGCCTGCAGACGGCCTCCGCAGTTTCTCGGATGCGTCAGCACCGTGGGCGAAGTGACAGCATTCCCCTCGCACTGCAGTCACGGCCGTTCGCGCTCCTCTTATCTCGAAGTCAGAGGAGATGCCTGCAGGAGTCGAATATCGTTCAAGAGGCTTTGACTCTTGCAGAGAAATTGCGACACATTTCTTTGGCGGGATTTTTTTTCTTGTTTTTTTTCTTCTTGTTTTTTTTTTTCTCTCTACATCACCGGTTCTCCTTATCCCTTAGCGTTTCCGATAACCGTATACATGTTCCAACTCCGTATTCTCGGCACTACAACTCACGGGCTTTGTGACGTATAATTTACACGACGGAGCATGTCCTCTTACTCAGCAAAGCTGGCGCCGTTATGTCATGCTCCTGCGTCAGCATCTAATAATAGCAATGGCGCCTGTGTTCGCTAATGAAGTCGTTGCGCTGGCGATCGAATGATGCAAGGGAGTCGTTAAATTCAAATGACTTGGTCTAACGCTCGAACAAAAAAAAAAAAAAGAAAGAAAGGAAAATACACACCGCCGTAGTAATGGCGTAGCTATAGACCAGTGGCTAAGCTGTATAGAGCTTGTATAGGACATTTAAAAAAAAAAAGAAAAAAAAACAGGAGGAAGATAAAAGCTGGAAGAGTTGAAAGATTCGTGGACACGGGGGTGTCGGTGGAGACGATGTTTCTACAAGCGAACTTGTCTTATTCAAGGCTGCAACTTTAGTTCAGGGCATGTCGCTATAATTCGGTTCCTCCATCTGCTGCTGAAGAAGAACAGAGTTTGTTCCTAAACGTCTGAACAAATGTGGGGCTATTCGAAGTTCAGCACTCAGCCTTTCGCAAGTCAATTCGAGAAGCAATTAGAAACGTATAGAGCAATTCGTGTAGCGATTCGAGGAGCAGTTCGAAAGTAATTCATAAGAGTCAATTCGAAAGACAATCGAAAACGTGGAGCGATTCGAAATTCAGCACTTCGAAAGTCATCCATTTCGAGCAACTCGAAGTTCAGCAATTCAAAAGTCCTTTATGCCGTCTATAACACGAGTAAGATCGAGCCTCGGCTTTTCCCCGCTGACTTTCTCGCGCTTGCTTGCATATCAATGGACAAAAGGCGCCGTTCCCTTAGAGATGAATCACTGTCTACAGCGGGCGACGGCGTACCATGGATGCTTGCGCCTCGCGTTCGCAGGCGGGCTTGTATAACACTACGCTGTAGGCACACGGGACGACGTTCTTTTCTGCGTGCGTGGGCCACCGGGAGTATCCGGCTTTAGACCCTCGCATACCCCGACGGTGTAGGTTGCGGGCGCGGGCACTGCGCGGAATATATTTACTCCGAGTCTCGAGGCGTTTCTCGTGCGCAACCCGCGTGCGAAGGGTCCGGCCGCCTATATCTGCAGCGCCGTAAATGAGACATACTACACTAGGCTACAACCTAAGAAAAACCCTAGTAGCGCCAAATGTTGACACAACGTTGCCGCGACATTCAGAAAGTTGTTCATCCTTCACTGACTCGCGCAAGCACACACGGACAAGAAGAGATCTACGAGGACAGGCGCGACACGCCTGTCCTCGTAGGTCTCTTGTTGTCCCTGTGTGCTTGCGCGAGTCAGTGAAGGATGAATTTGTTCCAACTAGGCCGAATTGCAGTTTTGCTTCAGAAAGTTGCTTCAACGATGTGGCAGCATTTGGTGCTACTAGGGAAATGTAGGCTCCGCCTACAGAACAGCATACAGTGCGTCTGCCCCTCCCCTGCAAAAAACAGTCTTACTAGATGGCTTCCGCTCGAAGCTTAACTACTTTTTCTCGGCTAATCTAAATACTACGCATAATTATAGTTAAAGGTTCGTTGTTACTACCATAGGATATTAAGTTTGGCTGAGTAGCGGTGTCAGAATCCCTGAAGAAATTTACCAGAACATTCTAGTTTCAGACCTAAAACCAGCGACAGAAACGTGTGTCTATTGTAAAGTGGACTATACGGAACCCCCGACGAGTATCTGACGTCACGAAAATAAGTAAGCGCTATTGGATGGAGCATTTATGTAATTTCTCTGTGGTAGGGAAAGGGATGGCTGTGGGTGGTTGTTAGGTTGTAAGCAAGTGTAGCTGTGTATTTGCCTTTCAAAGGTTGCGATAGTAGCAGCAAGCGTTGTACCCAAGGAGGATTAATTGGTTGTACCCAAGGAGATTTGGCTGTACCCCAATGAACATCCGGTAACTTCATTTGTCGTTCTCTAACATCGAAGCGGGAACCATATTTTTAAGTTGTCTGAAGTAAGGAAAGCCTCTTTTTTACGTTTTAGGATAAAAGAAAGGTGCGCAGAATTCAGGGAAACCTTTCGTAATCTTGTGTTTGTCTAGTTTATTTTATTTATTTTATTTTCAATACTGCTAAACATAATGATAGGGGTTCTAGCAGGGTGATACAAAGCATATAAGAAGGTTTAACACACATGGTGAATTTGAACTGACAATATAGCAAAGTGAAATGTAAAGAACAAGCCAGGCCTACGCGGAAAGCGCAGCACAGTCACAGCAAAAGCTGGCAGAGCGGAATTTCTAGAACCCGTTGTAAACTCTCTGGGGCTACTAATACAAGTGCGCTTGCAAGGTACCCACTGTGCCAGAAATCGTAATTTTCGTCCAGTTGGGAAGCACCCACTACGCCATTATTCGTCATTCTGCAGAGAAGCGAGGTATCCGCTATGCACATTTGAAAGGCATTGTGTGCACTTTGTTGGTGCTGTGGCTGACGACGATGAAGAATTCTGGCATAGCCCTTTGTAATGGGTTGGAAGCATTCAACGACCCACTCGGTACACAATTCGCGTTGTCTGACGCCTGGTTGCTATTTTATTCTTTTACCACGCTATATTACATATGTTAACGTCGTTGCTTGCCCGACATGACGCTTGTATAGGGTCTTTTTGCGAAGGAGTTACGAGCACAGGCATGGCTCTTTGGTAGAACATTGGGTTGCCACTGGGATGACCCAGGTTCGAGCCCCGCTCCATCCTGCAGATTTTTACTAATTTCCTGTTTTATTTTTCTTATTTCGTGCGATATCGGTTACGGACACCGGCGGTGGCGGCCAACTACGGCGCCAGAATCGGCCCTTGTTGTGATCTCACAACAGCTTTCGCTGTAAAACACAGCAGGGTTACAATACAAGGAGAACCTGAAATTTATCACTGCCAACTACCGTTACTTCGTGCTTATCGAGTTCATTCCACTCTGTTACATTTCGGGGGGAAAAAAGAATATTTAAAAAAACATTGTTCTGGGCTTGAAATTGCGCTCATGAATATGAATGCCGTAGCCATGTAGAATAACCTGTGAAAAATGAAATGCGCTCGCATGTTCGGCTTTGTAATTTAATTACCCTTGACGACTTTAAACATGAACTTTTGGCGAGCGATTTTATTTCTTGCTGTTATACTCATAGGCGTGCGCACGGGGGGGGGGGTAGGCGAGAGGGGGGGGCGCAAAGCCAGCCCCATACATTGACATAATAGAGAGGGGGGGCTCAAAGTCAGCCTGATACATTGAAATGATAGGGAGGGGGGCACTGCGATGAACCTTCGCCCCCCTCCCCCTGAAGGGGAACCCTGCACACGCCTATGGTTATACTAGAATGACTCTGGTTATGTCCTTCACCAGAGTCGTTCATTGAAGGACTCTGGTTATGTCCTAACCAGAGTACTTCAGTGAAGGACTCTGGTGTGTGTGTGTGTGTCCCTTTTCATCTGTCATCTACTTTGCGCCTTCTATTTCGAATCGCTCTATGTGTGAGTGCTGGCGCCTGCAATCTGTAACAACAGCAGCAGCAGTAACAACAACAACAACAACAACAACAATTACGTTTATATCTGTTCAAATGGAGTCCCACATTTGATGTCACGCAGCAGATGCTCTCCTTGAGTCCACGCGGTCAACCTGACACGGTCGGTTGGGCGTAGCACAGTTCGTGTGGTTGCGCGCGTGTTCTGGAGGCACGTATATACGTCGTACGCACGTCCCGAACGAGCTAAACACGAGCCGTACGTACGTGTCATGGCGTCGCGGAGACGTCGTGACCGCGGAGGACGCAGCACAGACGAGACGCGGATACACACGTCACGCCCTTGATGGGCTCGAATTTGAGAATGAAGGGAGAATATGGAGTCAGTCGCGTACGCCGAGTTTCTATTATGTGGTCGTGAACAGAGCTTTACAGTGAGATAGAGAGCCAGAGACAGCAAAATAAAACTCACAGTGTCCCTTATGCACATAGGCGTGCGCACGAAGGGGGGGGGGGGGGGGGGGGCAGTGGGGGGAGAGGGTGGCGCAAAGCCAGCCCCATACATTGACATAATAGGGAGGGGTTCGCTGCGATGAACCTTCGCCCCCCCCCCCCCCCCCCCCAACTCCCCTGAAGTGCAACCCTGCGCACGGTTATGCTTACACATTCGCCGTAGACGACTTGAAGAGCGAAATCCAACTTCTTTTTCTTCCCGATAGATGTCCCCGTCCCCACTGCGAAAGCTTTCTGCACATAGCGTAATTTTGCACTGCCTCAAAGATCGGAGGCAATACAAGCTTTCTGCGCTTTACCTGGTTTTGCGCTGCCTCCGTGATCAGCATACCCTTGAGCAAGCGATGGTGTCACGTTGATGACGACATCGCGTGATGTCACGTTATGTGACGCTAAGATGACGCCATGGTGACGTCACAAATTTTGGTGATGCATGACGTCATGATTGCGTCATATGGTGACGTCATCAGGTGAGGATGGTTTTTTTTTTGCATCGCGCGTGTTGACGGCGCCGACACCGACGCCGACGCGCCATTCTCGCGTTTGATGTGGTATATCTAAGACGTGTTCCGATAGCGTGTTCCGATAGCGCTTGTGCTGTCCAAGTCTCTATCTTCTGTGTCCGTGTATTATGCGCTACCCAGTCGAAGTTATGCATTTTTACCAACCTGCCCAACTTGCCGCACATATCTAAGGCTTTCGCCTTAATAAAGACAAGTGCTGTCTCGTTAGGTAAAAGTATGGAAAGGCTGTGATGCTTTCTGGCCGGCTTATGAATAAGCCTTTCTAAAGGTGTCCATTCTGCGCACAGACTTCCAGTAGATCTTTGGTAGACCACTTGTACCGTCCGCTTAGGTTATGGATCATTCCGTACAGATTCTACCTACGTAAGGTAATTCACCACTTCTCACTGATATCTCCTGTACTTGGTTATTTGAAGGCTCCCTGGTGTTCGCTCACTAGTAGCCATCAGATTATTGTAAATTCGAAATTTACACCCGAAAGAACCCATATTTAATATTCATCATTCCATTTCACTTACTATATCGTTTCAGACCCGTCATGATCATCTTATGGACGACTTATAGTCTTTGAATGCGTTGCTCTCTTTTACGTGAGATTGATTGATTGATTGATTGATTGATTGATTGATTGATTGATTGATTGATTGATTGATTGATTGATCGATTGATTGATTACCACTGGAGAAACGATAACACGATTCCACAAAACACACTGGTTTAATTCATACACAACGCTGGCCTTATAACGCACACATACACATGCGCATGACTATAAAAAATCTAATGCTAAGCTCATATGGTGACCTATCTCTGAAACTCTCTCTCGACGCAAGCTCCACGGACAGACGAGACTGGAGGCTGTCAGCAATTAGATATATTTCTTATTACCGTGCAATCAACACTAATTATCTTGCAGCATGACGTCATTCATTAGTTTTCCACTACATCGCGTGGTATCTAGATTTGTCATCCCCAGCTATATACTCGTTTATACAGCACAAGTTATTTCGTTTCGTAAGCCCTCTGGAATGGCGCTTTGTCACATTGTGTCGTCCGAGCCTGTCACATGTGTCAATCGCTTGACATAAAGGCACGCTACCTGACAAAGAGGCACGCTACCAAGGTCAGCCCGTTTGTGGGTCAAGGTTTCAGAACACATAAAAAGAATCTCAACTTCGAGAGAATACTAAAAAAACAAAGCTATATACTTTCAATAATTGCTCGGGCCCAGACGCGATATGCTGCGGCTAATGAGAAATTGTCGGGTAGAGAACTTGGCTGGAGTCAATTAACGTTTGGACAGGAGGACCAGTCTTCGTCAGGGCAAAGCCGGGTCCTCCTGTCGAAATCTACGTCACCAGCGCGTGGTTCGTTGGGCTAGTTGGGCACGCATTTGTAAATGGGAAAAATCAGTGCAAAAGGAGACGAAGCAAGAGCGAAGGACGAGCGGGTTGACAGCGCTCGTCCTTCGATACCGTTCGTCCAGCGCTCGTCCAGTGTGTTTCTTCGCTAGCGCACCGATTTACTTTTCACCAGTGATACCCTGTTCCCTTCTCATCACTTCAAGCTATCGTCTTCCCTGAACTACTAAGTTGTTTGGATTTTGTGATAGAGTCAGTTTCTCTGTAACACTGTAAAGACATATGGATGGAAACAACTTTATTGAAAGTCCGGCGATGTTTAACCCGCGCTCAGGTCTCCCATGAGGGGACTTCGAGGCCTTGCCTCAACGCCGCCTCGCGGGCCCGCTGGACTGCCCATTCTTGTGTCTTGAAGTTGGAGCTGCGCAGAGCGGCTGCCCACTCCGACGCGAGAGCATCCGGAGCTACTGCCATTTTAGCTGCTGTATCAGGGCACTCCCATAACATGTGTGAGAGCGTCGCTCTAGTTGCCTGACATAATTTGCAAGTGGCATTCGGGTACTGCGCGGGGAAAATGTGCCGCATTCGCACCGGACTGGGAAAGGTGTGGGTCTGCAGCTGTCGCCAGACGACAGCCTGGCGTCGTTTCAGCTTGGGGTGAGGTGGGGGAAATATCCGCCTGCCTAACTGGTAGTGCTTGGTTATGTCGTTGTACCTGACTAGGCGTTCTCGCATGTTTTGTACCAGGAGGTCCGAACTCGACGAGGCGGTATCCGACTCTGCGCGGCGGGTCATTTCTCGCGCATAGCGGTGTGCCACTTCATTCGAATTAGGGGCGCCCGCGTCGATGGGGGGTGGCGACGTGGGCTGGGAACCGCTGTAAAGACATATCCTTCTGGGCTAACAGTATGAATGACTGAATGAATGAATGAATGAATGAATGAATGAATGAATGAATGAATGAATCAGATTCTGGCAACGGATGCTGCCGTTTTCCGAGTCAGTGTTGTTTTCAAGTTGTTTCAGGGTAAGGAAAAATCTCTCTTTAGTTTTTCAGATAAAAGGAAGGTGCGTAAAGTTCAAGGGAACCTCTCATAATCTTTGCGTAGCTCAAAAGAACATTTGTTTGAATATATTTTGCTAATTAAAGGCTGGAAAGGGTAGAAAATCAGCGGGCTACTCGCTAAGGCTCTTCTTGCCCGCCGATGCTTCTAGGGCACATCGGTGAAACAATTTCTCCTTGCTCAATCGTCGGTGGCGAACTACATCTGCGCGACTATCTCGGTTGTTTTCCAGACGCCGATAGCAGAGAGCGATCGTAACCTTTTCATCGCTACGCTAGGCTGAGATTAAAAGTGCCGACGGTGCATACAGTTGTCCGTGACTGTCAAAGGAAGACACCGCCAGTCGTATAGCGTAGCATATAGCATATCTCTAGCGCGAATCGACATCCGGCCTGTATCTTTGTGCGGGTTCGTTTACAAGTGCAAGGGCGGGCTGTCTAAGAGACGCGTTCGTGCCGACCGCTGACGCTGCGGAAAGCGGGGTGGGTGATGAATTCAGATGGCCTTCATACTGTATAGATAGACCTTAAACTTGAAGTGAACTGCGCTTGCATTTCTATGGACTACTCCTTCTTACTGCAGTTGGTAGAGCATCGGACGCGTTATTCGAAGGTCGCAGGTTCGGTCCCTGCAGGCGGAAAGTTATCTTTTCGTCCACTTTTCTTTCGCACTTACATTACAATTACTACTAACAACATCCCCTATACTTTCCTCGTCATCATTGTCTGTTAGTTCTCATTAATATTATGCCTAACAAAGAAAAACGAGCCCTTAAATTTACACTTCTTTCCTTCCTTCTTACTGCAGAGTGATAGAAAGGAACAGGAGAGAGCAAAGACAATGTTATTAACCAGTTAAGAATAGCCGGTATGCTACACTCCTACAGTGGGGGAAAGGGATAGGGGGAAATTGAAGGTTAGAGGTAGAGAAAAAGAGAGAAAAGGAAGGAGAGGAGAGCACACATAGGCTTGCGCACGAGGGGGGGCAGAGGGGCGGCCACCCACCTAATCACCTAAGAGGGGGGGGGGGGGGGGGGGGTGCGCCCTCCTAGTCACCTAAGAAGGAGGGGGGGGGGCGCAAAATCTGCCCCATACATTGACTTCATAGGGAGTGGGGGGCGCTGCGACGAACCTTCCCTCCCCCCCCCCCCGAACGGGAACCCTGCGCACGCCTATGCGAGCACACACGCACACACTAAAAAAAAATGCCCCCCACCTCCACGAAGGGGAATCGTGAGGAAATGCGCATGCATTTCGCGCGCGCTTCACTCCATTTATATATGGTGGTTGTGGTTCGAAGAAGGAGAAGGCGCCTAATTTCTGCAGCCCGGTCGGGAGCACGGCGCAGCGCCTGTTTTTTTTTTTTTTTGCTTTTTTTTATTTTCATTTTTTTTTATTTTTTTATCGCGGGAGCTTCGCCGAGCTCCCGCGATGCGAGCGCCCTCACGCACCAGAGCGCGCTCCTCCTCTCCACTCACTCTCCGCTACTCCGCCCGCACCACCTGCTCCGGTTGCTAGGGGCGAGGATAAGCGCGCGCGCCCGCAGCTGTTGCTATGGGAGAGGGAGTGAGAGCGGAGAGACAACACCTGCCGCGGACAACGCCAACGCCGCACAACGCCGGATGCCTGACATAGCCCGACTAAGAAATGCATTCGCATTTAAAAGTCACACTCCACACAGTCACAAATATCGCTATTGGTCTGTAACCTCGTGGGCAAGCCTGCTGTGTTGAAGAATTTTAGCAATGCCTTCGTCACCTTCATCCGCGATGGCCTCTCGGGATGACATTCTAGAATGGTAACTGCCGTAATCGGTGTGTTGTTTGTGCGAGCTAGAGCGATTGCGAGTGATTGTCACTCCATTAGTAGCGAGGACATTCGCAGATGGGTTGCAATGTCTCCTCGCTGTCACAGTTGTCACAAAGAGGGTTGCCAGCCTTTCCGATCCGAAGGGGAAATGATTTCGTGAGTGCTTAGAAAGGCATGGATGTTAGCTAGAGGAAGTTCCGGTTGGCTACCCTGCTATGGGCATTTTGATGCAACGTGGAGATTGAAAGGAGAGAGAGACAGACGAGCACAAAGTGACCGCATGCACTATAGAGCGGCAGCAGCTGGTGCTTTAATTCTGGTTTGAAAAATTCACATACCGTGTATAAGCAATTAAATATCTTCTACAGCAGGGGGTCTCCAACTCAGCTCAGCCAGCGGGCCGCACTGACGCAATTGAGTCCCGCAAGGGCCGGGACCGTGCTCACGTAAAAGCGGGGTGGGGTGTGGGGGGGGGGGGGGGGGGGCGCAGTTTGCACAAATTGTCAGCAAACGTTGCCATTTGAAAAAGAAAAAAAACATTCCCATATCTCAATACGCGTTATTGCTGAAGAAGATTTGGCTCCATATTTCCAACAACATGTTGACAGCGGTCGCCTACATCGCTAAAATCTGGACGCCCATTCGGAAATGTACTTTTTATATCACGGTTATGCTTCAATACAAGGCGACGACATGAGGTTCCTGACGAAAACGATGCTTCAGACCAGTCATTCCTATGTAGCTCGCGTACATGCTTATTAAGAGAATTAAAAATATGGCACGAAGACAGCGATGTGGAGGCCGCGGGCCGCTAGCGAGAGGTTCGCGGGCCGCGTGTTTGAGACCCCTGTTCTACAGGCTATTTTCTTTGTTCTATTACGGATATGACCATAGGCGTGCGCACGAGGGGGGGGCAGAGGGGGGCGGCTGCCCACCCCTAGTCACCTAGGAGGGGGCGCAAATTCAGTCCCATACATGGACATAATAGGGAGGGGGGCGCTGCGACTCGGGGGGGGGGGGGGCGCAAAGTCAGCCCCATGCATTGACATAATAAGCAGGGGGGGGGCTGCGACGAACCTTTGCCCCCCCCTGAAGGGGAACCCTGCGCACGCCTATGGATATGACTTACATGCATTTTGGCAATAACTGACAAATTATGCTTCGTTGCTGCTTTGGGGACTTGTCCTCTTGACTATCTAAAGCGCAGTCACTATCTGTGCGGATTGAAGTCGGCGACTTTTAGTCTATTCCCTCTAGTATAATTAACATACAGGTGGTCTACATAAATCATATTAATGGCTCGCTAAGCCGCAGATTTTAATTTATATGTAAAGTAACCTGCGCTGCACATCTACAGACTTGTCATTTTGACAACTGAAAGTTCACAAACCGTCATTAAGCAGCGATCGGTAACAGCTAGCCTATTATCTTTTGTCTATTATGCAGGGGATCTTTACACATAGGCAATAGCAAATAGACTAATTGTACTGCATTGCTTTTCTGTAGACTTGTTCTTCTATCAATGGAATGTGCGTGGACTGCCTACATGGACGAAGTTCGATAACCATCATAGGGTTATGTACTTTTGGTCTACGAAGCAGATGCGTTGCATATATTGGCTACACACGAAAGGAGAATCCATTATCCTTTTATACACATGTTCTTTTGACTATGGAAAAATATCGCGCTATATTTAAAGAACAACTGCTGTAACGACGAGGCTATTTCCTCTGGCAGAATATACTTGCGGTCTACAATACTCGCTATGGACTCGCAATAAAGTGTCGTGATATGCATAGTCAAGAGGTAAAAACTCACAGGGTCACTTATGCATTCCCATAAGACAACTCGTATGTGAAAGGCATCTTCTTTATCTTTTTTTCTCTCTTTTTTTCTTTTTTTGTCGATGTATTGATCCACCGTCGCCCTCCTCCGAAAGCCTTGTGCACCTAACGTCGTTTTGCATTGCCTCCGTGATCGGAGGCATTGCAAGCTTTCTGAACTTCACCTGCTTTTGCATAGCCTCCGTGATCGCCCCGCCTTTGACTAAGCGGCGATGTCATCTGATGACGTCATCATCTAATGTCACATTATGTGACGTCATAGCAACGTCACGATCGTTGCGATCTCATAACAGCTTTCGGTGTTAAAATATGTCTGATATTGATGGAACAGGAACATGTGTATCGATAATACTACATTAGAACAACAGAAGTCCGTATGAAAAAAAAATAAGAAAGAAATTAACGCAGAGCCAACTGAGATATAAGAAGCGGATCCCCGTTGATCGATCCTTGAAAGTATATATGGTCGACCTACACCTCTTCCATCCACCAGTAACAGCAACGAACGTGCAGAACGTTTGTCTATACTGGAAGGCGGTGGGCGCTTGGGGCATATCCTGCGTGCTGTATGAGCACCTTCAATTCTGAGGGTTTTCAACCAAGGTTCTGCTCACCGCCGGTGTCCGTGGGGCTCCCAGGTTGATGCAACGGGGCTTTGCTGAAAATCTCCGTGAGATGGCACTACGCACCGTACGTCGCTGCAGACATCGATGATGTGCTGCTTGTGCTAGGAAACGGAAGTTTCAGAGCGCAAACAAGTCGCGGAGAGGTCGTAGTAAGGTCAAGACGATCAGCGTGCGATGGTAGAAGGCGATCTGACGTCGGTGAAACACCGCCTATTCCCACTGAGAGGGGTACGTGTCAGGGCCTGAGTTGTGACAGTAGTAGACGCTCCTCAAAACACAACGATGCCCCCAGCACTAACACTAACAGGTGTTACTTTTTGCTCGGTCTTCCAAACTTCCGAGCATGTCCGAAAAAAAAAAAAAAAAAACTCACATGGTTCCTCATGCAATCACCTAAGGCGGCTTGAAGGCGAAAGCCATCAGTGATCTGTGACGTCATCGAGTCGTAATCTCTGACCACGTGGCCTTTCTTGCGTCACGTGACCTTTTCGTGCTGACGCCGGCGGCCACTTTTCGCGTTTGAGAGGCATCAAGGCTGTCGCCTTAATAGGATATGGCGAGACTGTCTGTCATAAGTTTTCCGAAAGCACTCGCTTCAATATCTCAACACCTGCTGGGACAACGGCGATTAGGATAATCACGGGTTGGACTGGAGAGTCTGTCTTTTTAAGGTGACTGGTGTTGATAATCGCGGATACTCCATCACTCTCGAGTTCGACTGTAAAGATGATGGATCAGATATAGTAAGTGCAAAGTACAAACCCTTGTGCGTTCGCAGTACATGCTGTCAAGTGTCTTTCTTTCTTTCTTTCTTTCTTTCTTTCTTTCTTTCTTTCTTTCTTTCTTTCTTTCTTTCTTTCTTTCTTTCTTTCTTTCTTTCTTTCTTTCTTTCTTTCTTTCTTTCTTTCTTTCAAGCAGCGGTGCTTGACATAGGATGACAGAGGGTTCTGTCTTGACGTTGTAATTGGCAGGCGCGACGACGCCAGGCTAGCAGTAATCTCTATAGGATCAAGTTAACACTCAGAAAAAAAATACATCAAGTTAATGAAACGATCACGAAAGTACAAGTGCTTAGATAGATAGATAGATAGATAGATAGATAGATAGATAGATAGATAGATAGATAGATAGATAGATAGATAGATAGATAGATAGATAGATAGATAGATAGATAGATAGATAGATAGATAGATAGATAGATAGATAGATAGATAGATAGATAGATAGATAGATAGATAGCACGTAATTGACGCGCAAGAAAAATATCTTCGGCTTCGTTGCACCACGAGCTTAATCCACTTTTCCACAGATCACGTCAGTATCACGTCATTCAACGAGCCAATGAAACAACTGTATGTGTGTATGAGACACACATGATATACGAGTGTATGGCATATGCGTTATACCGCACTTCAACTACATAGATATAGACAGGTATACGGTATTACAGGCCCGTAGCCAGATTTTTTTTTCGGGGGTGGGGGGCACTCTTGAAAAACTTGAAAACCACCTATTTTCATTATTTATTCTCCGTAAAACATCACCCTCCATCCTAATTTGGGAGGGGGGGGGGGGCCCCTTAGCCCCCCCCCCCCCCCTGGCTACGGGCCTGCGGTATTATACTTAGCAAAACGCTTGGAATAGCCAAGGAAGTCTGAAGAACCATTTGCATTGCACTCATCGAGCCATACTGATTCCAACTAACGCTTTACACATATACTATTTAGACTGTGCTTTGAACCACTATCTAAGCGCGGATTTTGTGTTTGTGAAACGCCAGAAGTCCCTTCTTCAGAGCGGTGTGGTTTGTATGAAAGAGATTCCCGGGTACGACGGTTTGTTTGTTTGTCTTTTTCTTTCTTCTTCTATTTATTATATGTATATTTTTTTACGAGAGCAGCTGTTGTGGCGCGCGCATTTCCGGCGCCGCAAGCACGCTCATCAAAGCTTTCACGCTGCAAGCTGAGTACCTGATATCTTTCTTTCTTTCTTTCTTTCTTTCTTTCTTTCTTTCTTTCTTTCTTTCTTTCTTTCTTTCTTTCTTTCTTTCTTTCTTTCTTTCTTTCTTTCTTTCTTTCTTTCTTTAAAGTTTACGAGCTGCATACAGACGCTAGCCGCGCAGCTAGGGCCTTGGCGGAGGCAAAGGGTAAACACACGAGGAGCGTGTGAGGGCGCGCGCCGTCGTCGGTCGGCGCTTTCGAGCAAACACGCGCGTGCTCTCCAAGACGCCGAGAAGTGGTTACAAGTGGGTTCATGCGAGCCGCCCGCGTATAACTAGACAGTTGGGCTCACCCTATAGGCTCGCAAAAAGCTATACAGAAGGTGAAGGATTGGTTATGCACGTTCGTTCGAAGCGCTTCGGGCGCTCGCGCCTCGTGAGCTTTTACAGTTGTTTACGTCTCTCGGGTGTCCGTTCGATGAGAGACGCCTTGGACGGTGCGGCGATATATAGAGCGTGGGAGGAGTGTGAAAGATCGAAGAGCGAAGCCCGAGGGGGAAAAATACTTTTTGTTTTAAGGGCGAAAGCCTTGCATGCTTCATCGAACGCGAAATGTTGCCCGTCGTCGTCAACAAGAACATTACACAAAGTCACGTGATCACAAATGACGTCATCTGTGACGTCTTTACGACGTCAAATATTGTATTTTTGATGACGCGAGCTGTGACGTCATTATGGCGGCATTGTGACGTCACGAGGCGACGGATGACGTCATCACATGACGTCGTCACTTGGTCAAAAATGGGCTGATCCCGGAGGCTGTACAGCAACAGGTAAAATGCAGAGGCCTTCTCGGGTTGCGGGTTGAGATGACAGTCGACTGCGTAGAAAAAGAATGAGAAGATGACTTTCAATATCTTTTATTTTATTTATAAATAAATAAATAAATAAATAAAATAAAAGATGCCTTTCGACTTCGAGTCGTCTTAGGCCGACGAATGAGGTAGCGTGTGACGAATGAGGTAGCGATGAAGACTTCGCCTTGAGGCATAACTCTTTTGATGTGTACCTACACGTGTACACATCAAGACACGTGCGTGCACAGATTATACGTGTGCTGTAAGGTCTGTGTTGCGCACGAATTGAAACAGTGTTCTGTGGAATTTGATATCGTAGACAGACAGACAGACAGACAGACAGACAGACAGATAGATAGATAGATAGATAGATAGATAGATAGATAGATAGATAGATAGATAGATAGATAGATAGATAGATAGATAGATAGATAGATAGATAGATAGATAGATAGATAGATAGCAACAGGGCGTGGTGGGAATCAGCTGCGGTTTGTTCCCTTTTGCCTAATGCCAAGTATGTGACATTCTAACGTAGTCTTTTATTATTCATTCATTCAGAGAGGCCGTAAGGCGAGGAGAATCAGAACCGCACCCGCGTGTCGCGTTGCTGACGCTCGACTGACACATTTGGCGCCGTCTTTCAGCGTTTCAGCTACCTATAGAACGGAAGGGGAAGCCCGTTCGGTAAAAAGTGCTCGCACTTCGACAGCTTCTCAGTTGCCCTTGAACGCCCGAAGGAAAGTAAAAACGAAGTAAAGCAAAGAGAAAGAGAGGAAGAGAAAAAGAAAGAAGCGGGGGAACCGTGAGCCTCGTCCCGTAAATAAGTCTCTTCTTTTCTTTCTGTTGCCCCTGGCGTTCTACAAAAAGCTCAGCCTCAGCGGCACGCGCGGCATCGCTGCCGCTTAAGAGGCGGAGGAGTAGGAAGAAGAGGAAGAAACGAGAACGTCACAACACGCCTACTAAATGGAGGAAGAAATAGTGCTCGAACTGCTTCTTCCTTCCCTTCATCAATCAGTCTTTTACGCGAGCGTGAAGGAAAGAGGGGGGGGGAGAGGGCGCAGGTGAAGGAAGAAGAGTTACAACAGGTCACCCAGGTGAGGAGCTAGAGGATGGAAAGCATCCTCCTTCGGGTCTTCTTCGTCGCCTCTTCTTCTGCCGCTGCCCGTGCTGCAGAGCAGTTCAGGGTCGAGACGCCACGCCGACGAAGGTTGCAACGACGACGACGTTGCAATGGTATAGCACGCACCGTCGGTCGGTGCCTTGGCTAACGTGCATTGGCTAGCAGTAGCTCACGCTTCATTTAGCGCTCCTTCTCCGTCCTCTTTCACTCTCACCCTTCGCTTCTTTTAGCGCTCCCTCTCCTCCTCTCCGCCTGGGTATTTTCCTTTAATACATACCTCTCCCCCCCCACCCCCACCCCCCGACGCACACAAACGCCTCGGTATTACTTTTAGTAGACCCCCTTCCCATCCCACCCATAGCTTCTCGCAGACAAACCCAACCCCACGGTTCTTTCTTTTTAGTAGGGGTCTCGAACCCAACGCCTCAGTTTTTGTCTTTCTTTTTTAGTAGGCTCTCGAACCCAACCCCTCGGTTTTTGTGTTTTAGTCGGGGCTCGCTTCCTTCGGGCGCCGGGGAACCGTTGCACCACGACGAAAGGGTTTTCTCAGAGAGGGAGGGGAACAGTTTCTTTGTTTTAGTGCAGCTTCTAAGAGGGAGGAGTTTTTGGCAGCAGCGGGCAGGTCTCGCACTTTTGAAGGACGTCGCGTTGCGCTGGTTCTACGGTAGTACGTGAGGGTACAGCAGAAGCGAGAAGCCGGTTTCTGGCCGGTCCAGGAGAGTGCGTTCTCCGCGGTGTCCTAGCTATAAGCTTGATTCATTGTTGTACACCTGGCTCCCCGCAGGTGTTGTTCCGTGTAATGCAGTCACGAGGCTTGACTGCTGGTTCTGAGGAACGTCACGCGAGCTCGCGTTGGCAGGCACGATTATTCTTCGAGGCTGTTTACCGCAATCGGTTTGGGGTTGGTCATTACGAGTAACAGCTAGACTTGGATTCCAAGAGAAGGCAAGCGTGCGAGGGGCAGGTAGATGAGATAAGAAGTCCTTGCGGGGATAACGTGGCCAAAGCGAGCACAGGACAGGGTTTATTGGCGAAACATGGCAGAAGCCTTTGCCCTTCGATCGCCTGGCTTTCTATACTCCATGCATCAGGCTATAAGTGTGGTGGTATGTGCAGGGACCACACAGCCACACAAATATCACATACGGTCACAGGTACCTTCGTGCACGAGAGTTACTCGCGAGGTTTCGTTGAGACCTGTCGACTTCGGGAACTTGTGGGATCTCGGAAGAGTGTCGCACTCATGGAACAACGGACGAAGTGCGCAACGTAGTGTAAGGAACACGTGGACATTTATTAATAGCTTTTACAAAACGGCGGCCTCGCCAGCCGAATCTATTAAGTAACTAATAACATGACAGATAAACCGATAAAATGCCAACACAGTGCACCAACATCATAACACACATACAATAAACCACGAATTCGGCGTCGCCGACGTACAACTCACCTCGGGAGTCCGCGGGAACGAGCCGCGGTATCGTCCCCACGGAACGCGCGCCAGAGACGACCGTCCACGAACGCTGCCAAACCCTAAAAGGGAAACAGCTCCCCGTCCCTACGTGTAGGAGTAGCCGGGTCGCGTGGGGCAACCTCGGCGTCTGCACTGTACTCTTACTCGGTAACACATCGCCAGCTCTCTCGGCGGCCACTGACGACGCTTACTACGACGCGCGGGCGCCGTGAGGTGAAAACGACCTTACAGGAGGTGATAGCTCATGCTAGCTGTTTCATGTTTCTGGCGTTCGCGCCTCGATTGCGTTCCCCGTGTCCGGCAACTTACCGATATTCTGGAACCAGGGACACTGCCAGAGTTACATTCCCGACCTACTTATTTGTGTATTCGGGTGTGTGTGTGCATCTGTGTGTGTATGTATCTACATATAAACCTTAAAAACTTTCGGGAAGGGGTAGGGGTGGGATTGAACCTCCTTGCTGCGCCACTACATTGAAGTGATAAGTATGCAGTCTATGAGGCCATATCGAATTGTCTATAAATAGACGACCTTGAAGTAATCGTATTAAACTGGTCTTTCTGGAGTTCGTATGCTCTTGGCGTCTCCAGGAGCAGCCATCGACTAGACGGTACTTAACTGTTCGGTGTTAACTTAATTGTTAATGCCTGTAGTTCATTCGTTCTTAACTTTATCCACGAAAGATAGAAAACGCATAAGGCCAACGCACTCTGCCATATTGCTGGTGAAGTACACGTGGCTAAAAATTGGAAAGAATGGACACTAAGATTTTCATGATAATTACGCCTCGTTAGATAAAGGAAACCAAACTTAATCTCACAACTGCTGAAATAAGGCGCTCTCTGCCGACATTCGGTGTGTTTGATCAACTCTTTCAAGCCTTTAACGTCTGCCCGTCAGTGAACGCGTCGACGCGTTCTCGCGAGAGTCGCGCAATTAAGATAACAGAGTAAGATGCTTTACGCAACCAGGGTGCACTCAAACGCAAAGGAGCCGGATCATAGGCATGCGCACGAGGGGGGCAGGGGGGGGGGTGGGTTCTGGTCGCCTAAGAGAGGGGGGTGCAAAGTTAGCCCTTTATATTGACATCATGGGTAGGGGGGGGGGGGTGCGACGAACCTTCGCCTCCCCCCCCCCCCTCCGGATGGTTAACCCTGCGCACGCCTGTGAGCCGGATAATCCCTTTTATGGCGGCCGGGCGAAAACAAGCCGGATAAGGGGTCTCGTCGCATCGCGGTTATTGTCGCGATAACGAGCAAACAAAGAAAGCTGTTGGGAAAATAATCAACGACGCATAGGTAAACATGACAGCGCACCCCTGTTTACAGGGACCTGGCTAAGTACTTAAATCTTTGTGTTACCAAGAAATCGGAACAGATTTTCCTGATGTGAATACAGCGCAACGAAAGACCGTCTCGCAGTCACCATCTCAACTATTGTTTGTTGTGAAACAAAGGGGCGTAGCCAGTAATTTCTTTCGGGGGAAGGGGGCACCTTGATTTCGGAGGGGGGGACCTCCTTGAAATTGTCATTTTTCGCTCTTTTTGCCATGCCAAAAAAAAGTTCGCGGCGGGGGGGGGTGCCTGCGCGGGGCGGAAGGTGGGTACACATAAACCATTGACCCCACGACCGTGCACTCACGTCCACACGTCGATGTCACCTCGGCACAACGCCTTTCTGAAAAAAACGCCCTGTATGACCGCAATCGCAGGACTCCTCGATCGACTCTCGAGTGTTTTCGGCTCAAGAATATTTGCATCATTCTTTCTCTTTTCTTTTTTTTTCTCTCTATCTCCCTACTTCGAGTGATACATGAACGCTTCTGTTGTCACGTAAACGACTTCCGATGAGGTCCACTTGCAGCCCGAGAATGCCCGCCCTGATAACCGGCATTCAGATCTGATATAGGAATGTCGAGTGGACGAGGCGAGGGACGTGCTGCGTGCCTTGTGGAAGGCGGCTAACAAGAGATAAGACTGCTGGGTCGCGCACTTGGCCTACATACCTACTGCGAGTCGTGATTCTTCAAGTCTTGTCTCAGTTCCCAACGTAGAGGTGAAGGCCATAGCGTGTTGACGCGTACGTGGTTTTTGGAACTGCCTCTTACAGTTAAGGTCGGATGTCTGTAGAGTGCATAGCAGGAGTTCTCTTCTCGTAACTCTGAAATATATGTGGTGAAACGTGGCCATAGAATACGGTACGCTTGTCTTGTCCTGTACGTACAGCTGTGCGCGTGTTTATCAGCTTGTGGGCCAATCATCAAAACAACTGACAGGGTTCCCTTATGCATTCGACTAAGACGACTCGAAGGCGAAAACCATCTTCCTCTTTTCCTTCCTCTGTCGATTTATTGATCCTCACACATTCAGCCCCCTACCCCCCAGCACCTAACGTAGTTCTGCACTGCCTCCGTGATCGGAGGTATTGCAAGCTTTCTGCACTTAACCTGGTTTTGCACTGCCTCCGTGATCGGCCCACATTTGACCAAGCAATGATTTCATGCGATGAAGTCATCATGTGACGTCACTTTATGTGATGTCATGATGACGTCACAAATTGTGGCCATCCTTGATTAGATAGATAGATAGATAGATAGATAGATAGATAGATAGATAGATAGATAGATAGATAGATAGATAGATAGATAGATAGATAGATAGATAGATAGATAGATAGATAGATAGATAGATAGATAGATAGATAGATAGATAGATAGATAGATAGATAGATAGATAGATAGATAGGGATTTTGAAGATTGTACGTTCGTGGTCCTCTTTTACCCACTTATTCAACGGGTATGATGACGATGATTTTCGATGATGACAAATAATTCCGACCTTGGATAACTGCCGTAATTTGCGACCAGCGCTGTCTAATGTTGGCTGGTACTGACCAGCACTGACTAAATGTTGGCTAAATCATGGCTTGCGTAAGCTAGTGCTGGTGAACGTTAACTGACTTCTGGCCAATGTTTGGGCAATGTTGACTAACCGTTGGCTTATGTCGACTGGTGTAGTATATCCGCTGTGATTATACGGTAAAATTTTATTCATTCAACCTCACTTTTTTCTTTCGCTTACTTCCTGGGAATTTGTTTTAGATATTCGTGCAGCCAATCGGTAAATATAGACTAGTATACCTGCATAATTATGTACTATCTCGCTACCGGTGTTTTGTGCATCGTGCCCATCAACGCTACAACACTCTCATTCTTTCTCCGTGCTGATCGTTTGTCCCAGCCTCACGTGCGGCCACGCCCAACTACAGAGGGCCGTTGATGCGTATCGCTCGTGTAACAGCTTGTACGCGCTCTTTACGCAAGCTCTCCTTTTGTCTGTACGCTCCCACGCGTACAGCGCCGAACGTGTATATTAATTCGCGGTTGCGTCGTCAGCAACTGCGACGTGTGTGAGCTGCGTTTGCTCGTACGTCGAACGATTGAATAAGGGAGTCCATTGATTAATGGGTTTTGCTTTACCATCTAAAGATCAAGTGTTCAAGAGGCGTACCTTAGTGAGTGGACAGTACGTGTGCGTGTTTCTTTTTTCTCTAGCAATGGGGAAAGAAGGACATTGGTTGGCGGGCTTCATAATTGTGAAACTCTACTAAACCACGGCCTCCGAGATCCGAGGAGGCCGTGGTTCTGGCGCGCAATCTCGGAGGCTGTGGTTCCGAGATCCGAGGAGGCCGTGATTCCAAGCCTCCGAGATTCCGCAATCTCGGGGGCCTCTCGGAGGCCATGACTCAATGGCTTAAACTATGCAGGCGCCACAAGATGGCATCACTCACGCGTCACCGGTAAACTGTGGATCGTGTTCCCGTTCAAGGGCCCCTAAACCACCCCGAGTTCAAATACGAAAGGATTGGTTTATTTCTCGCCTTCACTGCCCTTCGTACAAGCTATACACTTAATTGCCACTTATTTCTTCGTAAAACACGTGGGCAATGTTAGCGTTAAGCGTTGAGCCTATCAGGACTTCAAGCTTTTCGGCTACACGCAGTTATCTCCGCTTGCGCAGTCGAGGACGCACAAAACGAAGTGAAATCATTTGATCGTGCACGATAGTCATGCAAGACAAGGCAGAACGCACGTACGGCTGCTTGACAAAGCAGGGTAGGAGACAAATCGCAACCGTGTATAGACCAATCGTATATAGACCAATCGAGGGCTTATTTCGTCATCACTTCACGTGAACGGACTGCCGGCGTTAATAATAGTGCGGAAAACACGGCATACGCTTGTAGAGAATTGTAATCATTGGAGTGTTTAAGAGGCTCTTGAAGGAGTACTGTACTTCATTTACAGAACACGCTGAGTCATTCTAACCGCGTCCGCTTGATCTTCGAGTACCTCTTCCGCGATCCTATTGGCCGGCGAGACTGCATGCTGACGTCGCCATGGTGATCGAAGAAGGGACAGCACTTAACAAAATTTCCGTCAGCTAAGCAACTATGTCTGTCGTCTTTTGTAAAGTTGCACCAACACTAGAACGCCTCCCGCAAAACATTAACCCGGTCGAAATTATTGGAGACAAGCGGCCCGAACTTTATTGACCAAGCATATGGCTGCTCTCTTTCCGTATACGAGTACACACGTCACGCTCATGGCCCACAGTTTCGTATGTATATACCTTTTTTACGCAACCAACAACTCATTATACTTTCCTCGCTCCTTTGTCCTTTCGCAATAAAAGAAAAGGGGGGTGGGTGGTGGAGGGCAGTCCGGAAGAGAACACGGCGCATGTTGCCCAATCCCGCGGAGAGAGCTAGGTCACGGCCATGCAGATTGTTGGTCTAATGACGATGACGCTGCCGTGCATTATAGAGCGCAATCGCACCCTCCCCCCTTACCCTCCTTACCCTTTTTCCCGGCAATCTCCGCTCGCGGCGGCGAGTAAGGTTGCCACGCCCCCGCAGCGGCATTAAGAGGGGCTGCTTGCGTCACACCGTTCTTAGTATCGCGTTGTTTGAATGAATACGCGCCGGCAACTCGATCTGTATGAACGGGAACAGCTGCGCGGAGACTGAGTGCGTCGTCCATTAGGTGCGGCTCGATGCGCGCGCCTCTCCGTTTTGTCACCTGCGAATGCACTACGTGCTTTGTAGATATTTCCCGCCCTTTATACAATCTCATAACAACGATCAGCATACAAAGAAATCGCCACGTGCGGTATAGTCAAAGATGGTCTCTTTCAAGTAGCGTATAGATAGGTCAACCGGCTAATACCGGCCATACCGTTGTAGCTTAATAGACACTTTTAGTTGGGCGTACGCAACAAGCCCACGTACGCAGCACGATACGTTGCGTACGCTGCAAGCAAAGCGCTCAGCAACACTTTTAGTTTACCGTATCGACCGTACCAAGATGCGTTTCGTTCAACTAGATATATCGTTTGTGAAATGAAAGAGGTTTCGAGTGCTTCTTAGCGCCATCCTGCGGTAGCGGCCGTTATAACGGCCACTGGCATCCAAGTCAAGCTGAATCATTGGATCCACGTTTTTACATTCTGTGCCATCTTGCAATCTGACTGCTCTTTCATTCGAGATCTCGCGAGAGTGTCACGTAGCTAGCGCTACGTCTCGTTACGTTTGCGTGCGCCGGATTTTTTTTCGGGCGTACGCACCAGTGGCGTAGCCAGGGGGGGGGTTCAACCCCCCCCCGAAATGTTTCAATTTTGCTTGCGTATATATACACGGACACATACAAAAGCACGCACGAACACACATAAAGTATGGTTGAACCCCCCCCCCCCCCGAAAAAACTTTCTGGCTACGCTCCTGGTACGCACGCATCCGTGGAATAGATACGTTACGTACTGCGCATGCGCACTTCTCTCCCGTAGCCATGCTGCCTACGTAGGCTCGTTACGTACGCTAAACTAAAAGTGTCTAATATTAATAGAGAGTTTTAGAACACCGTACGCAAAGCTTGCGGGCGTAGCGTTAGCGTTCGTCACTTAACGGGAGCCCGCAAGAGGTGAGCGTGTGTTCTAAAACTCTCTAATATCTGGGGTTCTACGTGACGAAAGCGCAATATGATTATGAAGGCAATACTGACAGTTGGGCGAGACGAAATGATTATGAAGCACGCTGTAGTGGAAGGCTCCGGCAATTTTTTGACCGTCAGGTGTTCTTAAACGCGCACTCACATCGCACAATACACGGGCTTCTATAGCATCTTGTCTTCATTGAAATGCGACCGACGCAATCAGGATCGAAACCGCGACCTTCGGGTCAACATTCGATATTGGCATAGCTCAGTGGCTGAACTGTCTGAACTGCTAAGTTCGATGAGGCGGATTTGATTTCCGGTCAAGGCGTCGGCCGTATTTCGATGGAGGCAAAACTTTAAAAAACACCCGGCTGTGTACTTATATTTAGGCGTACCTTATATAGCTATATACTGTTTTGAATTGTAAGGAGGAGGAGAACGAACGAAAACTTCGTAGCAACACAAAGTGTTCATTGGTCTGCATTTCTGTAAAGAGAACAACGACGACACCAAAGGCAAGAACAACATTTCATTGCGGAGACAGCAACAAGTTGATCTTGATAAGACTGGTGGCTTCCTTTGCCTGAGGCACTGCTGCGGCTGCTGGCCGCAGAACTATCTCAGAGGCATTATGGCAGAACAGCTCAAAATACGGGACAGTGACAGGACAGATAAGGGTTCTCAGGTGGGATAGTTGGTTCATTAACATTATGGCAAAACAGCGCAACAAAAAAACAAAACAAAAAAAAAAATGTGGGACAGCGAACAAACAAGGCACAGCGCTGCGCTCTGTCCTGTGTGTTCACTGTCTCACATTTTGCGCTGTTCTGCCACAATGTTCATGAACCAACTACTGCACAACGTTCACGAACCAACTACTGCGCGTGTCCTGTGTGTTCACTTTCCCGTACATTGTGCCGTTCTGCCACAATGTTAATGAACCAACCAGACCACCAGAGAACCCTTATCTCAAAGACCGAACTACTCGGCAACCGTAGCGTTAGCAAGACGGACGCAGCAACAACGATGACAGGGCGTCTTGTATCCGTCTCGTTAAAACGCGCTACGCTCGAATTACCTCACGTATCAGCCGGTCAGCCCAAGCACAAGTTCTGAGTAGTCCATATAATTTACCTTTTCTTTCTTTAAGCTTTTCTCTCTAGAGATGCCATGTACCTTGGCACCTGTCTCGTTCGATTACAAGTTGGCAAGTACGACCTTGAATAATATCCTCCTAATGCAGCCCACGCAAGTATTACGAGCTATACACATCCAGTGAATATCAGCTGCGTCTCTCGTCTGCCGTGGTGTCAGATGGACAGACAGCCCGCCGGTGTTGCTTAAGCCTTGGGCGACGACAGCTTTAACGTGAAACGCCCCGGCTACATTTCTTTCTGTGTTTATTTTCCTTATCAGATCTTTCTTTCAATCTCAGTCTCTTTCTCTCTCTCTCTCACGATTTTTAATGACCTGCTAGGAGATACAGACTCTTAGAGGGCACCGGCCCAGATGTTCTTTCGTTATCTTTTTTTTTTTTTTTTTTGTCAATATTTTTTGCTCTCTTCTGCATGTGTTACTCAACCTCGAGTGTCGTTCCTGGCCCAGTGCCGAGTTCAAGAGCGCGCGCTGTATCTTATCGGTCGCTCGCTGATGTCGAACGATGAAGCTGGTCGAGCACTGTGGGGCGTCGTATCGCGTAGATGTGTCTAAACGTCTCCGCGTATGCAAAGCGGCTCTCTGTTGGGGCACTCGAACGGTGATCGATATGCGGGCGCTAAAGAAGCTGTCGACCCCGTATAATTTTCGATTACGGCCATATTACGGCTGTGAAGTGTTTTCCTTCGGTCAAGTCACTTGGCGCCCTCTTGACGATATCGTTCTAGTAGTTCTCGCTCAATAGAGAGAGAGGGGTTAACCGAAAGGCAGGGAGCAGGCCCGTAGCCGGGGGGGAAAGGGGGGAGGGGGGGGGAGGGGGGGGGCTAGGGGCTTGGGCCCTCCCCCGAAATTCGGATGGACGGGGGTGTTTTACCCAGAATAAATAATGAAAATGGGTGGTTTTCATGGTTTTCAACAGGTGGGCCTTCCCCGAAAAAATTTCTGGCTACGGGCCTGGGAAGGGGTAAGGGGGGATAGAAGTTCTCGCTCAATATTTGTTTGATAGGTGCGAGGTGTCTGGTTTATTAATTGATCGATTCGATCGATCGATCGACTGGTTGATATACGATGTGTTGATATGCGATGCGTTTTAGTGTGCACACTGATCGCAGTATGTACGAAAGCTTTTACATTCAGTCGAATTTGATTGATTGATTGATTGATTGATTGATTGATTGATTGATTGATTGATTGATTGATTGATTGATTGATTGATTGATTGATTGATTGATTGATTGATTGATTGATTGATTGAAGAACCTTTTTGTCTGGCGTTCCGGGACAATTTTGACGACATTGGCTTGACAAAATCTCCTCAGAGCTCGAGGCTGTGGATTCGATTCCAGGCCACGGTGGCCGCATTTCGATGGGAGCGAAATGTAAAGAACACCCGTGTGCTTAGATTTAGGCGCGCGTTAAAAGACCCCAGGTGGTCGAAATTGAATCCGGAGTCCTCCACTACGGCGTGTCTCAAAATCATATCGTGGTTTTTGCTCGTAAAACTCCAGGTATTATATTAATTGTGGAGGGCCCTAGCAGATTCCGGCCATAAATATGTGTTACGTCAGGGCTTAAGTTAGTGTGGGCACCGCAAGGTGGCGTCGCCACTGCGCGTTTTCCTCGATTAGCAAACGCGTCCATTCACTTGCCATGACTGGAGCTTTTCGTATTTTTAAAAAGGGCAATTCACTGACGCGATAAAAATCGTTTTCTTTTTCTTTACTATTAGTGCCCCTTTAATGCGCAGGCACAGACCTATGGACCTTGACCTGAGCGTACTTTCACGGACGTTTGCGCCACTACTGTGTCCAAGCCTCTCTTCTGTCTCTTTTCTTCGTTGTACTATACAGTGGCCGCATTAATCGATCTGCAGCCGCTAAAGTGCAACCGCGTCTGCGATCGAAGAACATCCCCGACCCTGAGACGCAGTAGACGCGGCGCTTACTGCGCATTCCGACTATAGGACACCCCTGTCTCCACGCGCAAATACGTAAATAAGAGACCCTGCAGTGGCTCGGCGGATATGGCGAACGATCTTTTCATTTTGCCTTTGTTTATTTGCTTCTCCCTCCGTAGACGGCTTGCAACCACTACGGTAGATTAGCCGAGATAGCCTATTGGATAGAAAGAGGCAAAGAGGAAAGCGAAAGAGTGAAGTCACGGGCCACAAATAGACTAGCGAGACAAGAAGAAAATTAGAATCAGTGTCATGGTTTGTGTCCTTTCATTGTCCCGTCCTTGAGCGCTGTTTTCTACTGGAAATCATGAACCAACCAGCCCGAATGCGTACGCCAGGCCCGTAGCCAGGAATTTTTTTTTTTTTTTTTTTTTTGGGGGGGGGGGGCACTTGTTGAAGGTTTTGGAAAAGGCCTATTTTTATTATAAAACACCCCCCTCTATCCGAATTTCGGAGGGGGGAGGGGGGCTGGGCCCCTAGCTCCCCCCCCCCCCCCTAGCTACGGGCCTGGCTTACGCTGCTGAAGAATCTGGAGTTTTACGCGGAAAAACCATCATATGGGTATACGTGGCACGGGAGGAAAGCCTAACTCTCTGCGCATTTATAGATGGGATACACAAAATAAATCTGCAATTGTTGCGATCAAAATTTAGATGTTTTCTTTTGCAAGGGTTATTCCAGCATGATACACTACATGTCTAGAACAAAATGCAGGCGCTTCAAGGCTGCTAAGATTTCCGGACTGGTGAGGGAGGGGGTACGCTTATATCCCGAATGCCGTGACCTGACAGAATTCTGATTTGAGCTAATTGGTAATGGTTCATAATTGAGAATAATTCTGGCGCAAATCGAACGAGGACACATAACACAAAAGAACAGGACAGGCGCCGAACGTCCAACTAATTTTATTACACAGCGGGAAGATTTTATAGCACAAGCCAAACCACATGAGTGCGTGCGCATCACAGTTTTTCTTAACAACCAAGGAACTGCAACGTGCTTCTGAGAAAACTAATCTCTTTATCTTGAAGGGATAGTGGAGCCGTGCTGACGCAGGCGTATCCCCTCTGCCTTAAGTAATACGCCTTTATTACTTCTTTCTCCGTCTTTTTTCTTTTCCTGTGCCTGTAAACTTCGCTTCCGTGACCTGTAAGCGAGGTGTTGAAAAAGGCACTCAAGATGGGTGACGATTATAGCTGTGCAACGAACGTGTACTCCACAATGGGTGTAACCTGTCTTTAAAGTATCCACACTGACAATTTAGCGCCTGTAGTAGTGTACATCAGTTCTATCGCCAGATGGACGCCTTTGCACTGTAGGGTGTTGTAGCCTACACCCTATGCATTGGAGGAGATGTTATTATAACAACCTACCCGAAGGTGGCCCTGCGGACTAGAGAGAGAGAGAAGAAATATAGGACAGGTAGGAAGGTTAACTAGATTATGTCCAGTTTGCTACCCTACGCATGGGGAGAGGGGAATAATGGAGTAAAAGAGAGAGGGAAAGAGAGAGAGAGAGAGAAAGAGGGACACATTGCACACCACACACACAGTGCAGTGCTTCACAGTGTGTCGTTCAGTGATGTTGCCTTCAAGTGCTGCAGGAGGGCTCGTGTGGCTCTCAGCGGACTAGAGAGAGAGAGGGAATAAAAAGAGAGAAAGGCAGGGAGGTTAACCAGAAGTGTAGCATCCGGTTTGCTACCCTGCACTAAGGGGAGGGGGAAAGGGAAAAGAAAGATGGAAAAGGACTAATTTAAGGTGTTTAAAGGTACCTGGCATACGCTTCTTCAATCACGTCTCTGCGGTGTGACGCAAGAGTGGCAGCACTCTCTTATAATAGGCCCGTGCGAGCTCGTGTGCGACTCGGGAATGCCTCTTCGTCACACGTCCTCGCGGACAGCGAGCGGCGCGTTTGGCTCGACTTCGAGACGCATCGGTCTTTGCTCCGCGGCGCCAGCCGCGGTAATTAGACGACTCGTGCCTTGCTTGACGCGCGCCAGGTACAAAGGTGTGTAGGCGGGGCGCGGCCCCTCAAAGGGGGCTGCCACTGGACGTCGTCCAGCGCGTATACGTGGCCTCTCACGTCGCTGTTTCTGCGCATGCGCTGGGAGAGTCGTGGTATAGTTCATAGAGTTTCCTAAAATTAACTAGAGGGGCCTCTGGCGCTGCGATCGTTCAGCCACCATGGGAATGATGGGTAGTACACGGATTTGCCTAGTCTTCGTGCTTGCGGGCTTCGAACGCACTTGTGGCTTTGTTTATTGTTGCGCTTTCGTTCTTTTTCGGAAAAAAGAATGGACCGTTGGGAACTTCGTGAGCCTATTTGGATTCGTCAGTCAAAAAAGGTAACGACGGTGAAGCGTAACTGCAAAACCTTTGCTGACCTTCGTATTGCGTCAAAGCGGATTCAGGCCACACGCAGCCAAAAGAACGAAGACTAGGCAAGACTAGGCAAATTTGTGTACTACCCATGATTCCCATGCTGGCTGAAGCGCCCTGTGTTGCAGCCCCCGCAGACACTAGCGCCAGAGTTCCCTCTAGTGTATTTATAGGAAACTACATGGTATAGTTGACCCTTTTGCGACACGTCGTCCTCGTTGAGAAACGCGACTTACTTTTGTTATGCGCACTATTGAAGTCTCAGGTTTAAAGTTTATTCCAGGCTTTTTTTATTGATTGATACATATTTTTTGAGGTGCATGTGTTTTACACTTTTAGGGACCCAAGAAAACTGTTAAAGGGGCCCTAATTACATTAGTACATCAGAAACACTAAATGGCAACAACATGAAAAGATGATAATTAAGAATTATGAACGAGAACACAAGTTAACTTAGATATTAACACCTAACAGTATGATAGCAAATGGTCACTGTTATTAAGCAATAAAAACATTAATGATGTTATAATTTGGTGTAATTAAAACAAAGTGAGTTCATTATGTAATATGTGTTTATATAGGCGCGAATCTGAACACGTGAAAATAAGGACTACAAGTATTAGTCGCATCGGCAGATGTGAACGTAGGTCGCGTAGAGTTGCTTTTGGTCGCCAGTCGCAAATGGTCGCGCGACTTGTGGTACCCATAGGTGTGAACGAGCCAGGCCCGTAGCCAGAAATTTTTTTTCGGGGGGGGGGGGGGGGGGCACTTGTTGAAAACTTTGAAAACCTCCTATTTTCATTATTTTTTTTCTCGTTAAAACACTCCCTCAGTCCGAATTTCGGAGGGGGGGGGGGGGGCTAGCCCCCCCCTTCCCCCCCCCCCGGCTACGGTCCTGGAACGAGCCTTTACAACGACAGCCTGAGACACACCGACTATACTCCGTTTCGTACATCAGGTGCAACGCTATGGAAGCTTGCCAGACTCCTTGCAGTAGCTGCGTTTGCACCAAGAAATAGTTCAATGATTTTACGCCCCGTAATGCGACTTTTTTTGTCGTTTTTAGACCGAGTAATAAGTGAATATGCTTTGTGGCTTAGAAATAAACAAATCCTGTTATTTATACGCTAGTCAATAGGTTGTCCTGCATCGCTTAGCGTCCCTTTGTTGTAGTACAGTGGCCTCCGTGATCAGTTCCGGTGGAGCGCACCCGGAGCCGATCGCGGAGGACACGTTTACAACGACGAAACCCAAGCGCGGGACGCGCAGACTTGCACATTTAGCTGACCGAACTTCTTGCATAACCTCCACGGCGTTGCACTTGATCTATGAAACGGAGTGTACACACCTAGGACAAGACAAAGAAGGAACGGATGCTGCACCGGCCATTGCAACTATCTCGCACACCTTTGCGCCTGTAAGCAGGAAGTCTATTCCGCATTGTAAACAGAATGACCCGCTGTAAAGCTATATACAACCACTGCCTGTGAAGCCGCGTGTGTTCCCGCACCCCTTTAAGGAGGGAAAGCTATGGCGCTGTGCAATAAATAGTAGTGCAGCGGCTTGCTCCAAACACGGTTTCAACGCGACAGCGAGAAATTTAAGAGTGATGGTTTGAGCAATAAAATATGTCGCCACGTCTTGTCACAGTACGCGCCTTCGTGAAATACCCTCTCAAGAGCCAATGCCTGGTTTCTATGCCGGCTGCCTCTAAGCCATCCGGATAAGGTTAACCTGCCATTACGTAAATTTTCGATAGGCTGGGCTGCATTGTCTTCCGCTGCAACATTGTTTTGTACACACAAGCTGTACGGATCCTTTTTTCTTTATGAAAAGTCATCATTAGAGGCCGGATTTTTAGGCACTAAAAATCGTGTTTTAAACGCCAAAAATAGGCAGGAAAAACACAGTTTTAGGCCCCCAAAATCGTAAATATAGGCACAATGAATTTTTACAAAAATTCAAATTTTCGAATCCTGGTCTACGACAGGAAAGCAAACATGTTATATTTTATGATTGTACAAAGGCGTTAATGATTTAACATAGCCATGCAATGGTCCCTATTCGTGGACGGTTTCCAGAACACGGTCTCTCCTTTTATTGTCCAGAATGGTAATTAAGTGTCCACCATCGAATAAACACGCTCCTGTGTCTGCTTCTTTTCGGCATGGCTGGGAAGGGCAGCACAGGATTCAATAGACCGCTAAAAGGCCAGAAGGGTCTGTTAGCCTTGTATTGGCGGGGCTAATAGCGCATAGTCAATTTCTCCTCTTTGTGTGAACACCATAAAGGGCCCCTTACCAGGTTTGAGCATTCCAACTAGAAGTGTAACGCATGCACTGCGCTAACGATCGCGTCTGCCAAGATTTGCAACGCTACGCTCTCCGAAAGGAGGTGAAATGTCAGACTGAATGCCTCGTGCCCTTTACCTCACGGGCGCGCGCACCAATGTTGGGGAGGTGAAGTTCAACAAGGAATGGTCCTGCCTGCGTCACAGTAGTACATGAAACTGCGAGAATTACTCGAGGCTACATATGTAATTTGTGCAATCTGTTGCTTGAATAGAAGAATGAAAGTTAATAGAAATATTAAAATATCCAAACGGAATGTGTGCGCACTTTTCTTGAGTTTTTTCTTCGAATCGAGAGCGATGCGAGACTTCGCTGCCTATATTTCTTTTGTGTTCGTGGTCTCGCCGTTCCCACGTCGTGCCGGCGCCAGCCCCTGACAACGCTTAGTATGTTTTTGGTGCATCGTCCCTTACAGCAGTTCCAGCTGTTTGACGCGCTGTGTCGTGGTAAGAATACAGGATTCATGCCAGCTTCTCCAAACGCATAGACGAATCCATCCCACAGAAACAGGCAGTACACTATAGAGCGAATGCCGAAACGATACAACACCGTTTGTGCGCACGACCTGGCTTGGGCATGTCATGTGCACATAGTGTAATCTGGCGTGGGCATGGCGTGTTGATGCGTCAACGTCGTATAATCTTTCGGCTCCGAGTTTCTCTGATACCAAGGAGGGCAGGGAAGGAATTTGGCTTGCGAGTGGCAAAGGTTTCAAGCTCACCTACCAGCATCATGCTTTCGCGGCTCGTAATGAACCAATTAAAAAGTTCTTGTGGTACAAAGCTCTTCATTGGGCACGCGAACCAGTATCTAACTAAAATATCTCATGTGACCTGGTGAAGCGCCCTTTAAGAGTAAATTACAAACGAAACAAAAGCCATGTGCGCATCTGATTTTTTTTACCTACTTTCTATTTTCCCCTGACGGCACTCCACGGTTTCGCATTCGCTCTCCATATTCCTGCTGCTGCGCGCAGGCACCTCCTGTTTTTCTGCCCCCCACCACGCCCAAGTCTTCAAGGATCAAGGAACACTGGACTGGAAAACCGGCGGTAAAAGCCGCCCGCCACGTGCTCGGCCATAGACACCACTCTCCTCTTATTCCCCTCTCCTCTTCCCGCCTTCCCGCCTGGGACGTGTCCCATTTAGGGCTGCAGAAATTGCGTCTTTTCCTCTCCCCTGCTCCAGCCGCTCGCGCCATGTCAGTGCGGTGGGTAAGGTGGCCGGCGCGTCCCATTTTACTGCTGCTACCGGTTGCTTCCCGGATGTTTGTTGAATTAGGGAACTAGGTTGTAGCACCTCATAAAGTTCCGAAACGTCAATTTTGCCCGGTAACATGAATTACGGTCTCAAACTGTACTCGAAAGCAAAATTTGAGGCTAAATAGCATTCATATAGGCACCAATTTTGAAAATAGGCATTTATGGGCACTTATAGACATTTAGGCACAAACCCCAAAAATAGGCATTTATAGGCACTATAAAAACACTATAAAAGCCCTCCTTTACCCCTAATTCATGCTCATATATCAAAGTGGCGCGATAGGAACGCGAGGAAAAAAATAGGCATTTGCCTATAATCCGGTCTCTAGTCATCATCAACAAGTACATTTCGTGTGGCCTTTCGTGGTTGATATAGACTTCCAAATCGTGTAAATTAAGAAAGAAAAAAGAGAGAGAGGTCTGTGGACATTAATGACAACGTATGACAGCGTTGTGGTGGTTTACATGACAGTCTTTAATAACATTGACCCACACGAGGACAGCGCTGTAATTGCAGAAGTGGGCTTCGCCTCATAATTACTCATTGTGTTGAGAAGCCACATTTAAAGGCGCTCGCGATTAATGTACAGACACCATCGAACACAAAGACAGCGCTGTAATTGCAGAAGTGGGCTTCGCCTCACAATCACTCATTGTGTGGAGAAGCCACATTTAAAGGCACTCGCGACTAATGTACAGACATCATCGAACACGATTCTGCGTCTTCGCACACGAGCTATCAAGTCTACAAAATTTACTTTCAACCGCCATGGTGGTCTAAAGGTTATGATGCTCGACTGCTGACCCGAAGGTCGCAGGATCGAATCACGTCCGCGGCGGCCGCATTTTCAATGGCGGCGAAAATGCTTGGGGCTCGGGTATTTAGATTTGGACGCACGTGAAAGAATCCAGGTGGTCGAAATTTCCGGAGCCATCCACTACTACTACTAATAATAGTAATAAGTGTTGGGGTTTACGTCCCAAAACCATGATATGATTATGAGGGACGCCGTAGTGGAGGGCTCCGGAAATTTCGACCGCCTGGGGTTCCTAAACGTGTACCCTAAATCTAAGTACACGGGCCTCAAGCATTTTCGCCACCATCGAAAAATGCGGCCGCCGCGGCCGGGATTCGTTCCCGCGACCTTCGGGTCAGCAGTCGGGTGCCATAACCTCTAGACCACCATGGCGGGGCGGACCCCTCCACTACGGCGTCTCTCATAATCGTCAACGAGAGTTGCAATGTGGGCTTTTTGGCAATTATGGTTTAAAAACAGTCTGATTTTGAAAATATGTTGCTAGTAGCGCTGCCTGGTGTACATATGTGCCTTCTCGTGTCCGTGTGTCGTTTTGCGCTTCATCAAAGCTTTTCTCGTAATCATATCGTGGTTTTGGGATGTTAAACCCAAACAATTATTGTTACAAAATTGATTTCGTGATTACTTCATTTCTAGATTGATGGGAATTTGATCCGTCGAACAATGCACCATTATATTGTAACCTTGAAATAATTAATTCTACTTATCTTCTAATTAGCGGGGAAATGTGTGTGGTTGTGCAAGCGTTAAAAGGTCGCCAAACGCACCTGCCGTGTTTCTAAACACGGATGTTGCAGAGGGGGCGCGGGAGCAAAGATAACGCGACGAAACAAAAATGCGACAGGACGTTCCGGTTGCCGTGGTATGTACGCCGTCCTTCCGGCGCTCCGTTTGATGTAATCAACTCAGGTAGCGCCGCAGGTGAAATAAGAAAAAAAAAAACATGTGGCGTAACAAACGCTAAATGAAGGCACGCAGGCCCTAAGACCCCAGACAAATACTGGAACGCTTCCAAGGAAGCTTTGAAATAGCAGCGTCTACACAAGCGTTCTTTCTCTCTCTCTCTCTCTTTCTCAATCTCTATTTTATTTATTTATTTTCATGCGGGAATTTCTTCTCTGTATTGAGCGGGTGGGGTCTGTTTTTCTTGTGACCCCTGCCTCGCTTGACGATGATTATGTTGATGCTCCTGGGATGATTGGCACCTACCCACTGAGGGTGGATGCCAATCAGTCGGACGGATCATATGGGTCTTAAATTTTTTTTTTTCACGCCCTTCTTGATGATACGGCTTCACTTAGAAAGAAGCGTTATTCTTAATGAATCCCAATTTCAGACCACTGAATAAAGCATGTTGAGTAACCATTAAGAGGAACAAAAAAAATCATGACAGGAAGACATAATCTCAAAATTATTAGTGGTCGATGTATTTATTAAATCGATTTGACTCGCCCAGGAATTTCTCTACAGGACTGCATATATTGCCGTTTGAGTGTCCCAGCACACAAGCCCCAAATGACAACAGTACATTCCAAGTTACTGGCAGACCAAGTTACCGCATGGGACGTCGGAGACTGTCGTACTTCTTTGTTCAGAGCACCTCGCGAAGACAAAAGAAAAGTGTAGTTAGCGCATATAGTAACAGGACGCAGTTGCACACTTTGAGATGCAACCGCGGTGGGTGGGCGGGCGAATGCGCGCGGTGTCTTTGCAGGCAAGCATCCCACCGGATGCCCTTGTCGCGTGCCATCTCGGCGTCGGGAGATGCCGATTATAGCGCGCAGCACTAGGCACAGTCCGGCGAAACATGTCCACCACCGCACCGCGGTGTCTCAACCCTTGGCGTTCGTGTGTGTGCATAGAGGAGGGATGTTGTGACGCGCTGCGGGGTGTTCTGACACCACGCGCCGCCTCGCTCACACGCTCACTCTCTTGTGTCTGTAAGGTGATGAATGTGAACGTGTGTGCGTGTGTGCTTGAAATTTATTTTATGGGCTTTGGTTTGTCGGGGTGTATTGTGTTCTATTTATTCTGATATTTTTGTACGTGCTTGTTTGGCATTATTCTGTGTGTTCATGTGATGTGCCTTCGTGCGTGCATGTGAGCATAGGCGTGCGCACGGGGGGGGGGGGGGGGGGGGCTGCGCACGCCTATGCATGTGAGTTTGAAGTTTGAAGTTTATTATTATTTCTTTCTTACACAGAAAGAGGAGTAAGAGCTAAAGGCCATATGGCCTGACAAAGGCTCTTACTCCTATGCGCATTCGGCATGTATGTACATGGTTTTTGTGCGCGTACAACAATGTAACATCCAAACATTTCAAATAAACATGCATGTACATAATTTAACTGAAAATAAAACAATACATTCGACATCATACAATCACTTCAAGGAAACAAACATATACAAACACTTCATGAAAAGAGACATATCATATAAACACTTCATGCAAAGAAAACATATCATATAAACACTTCATGCAAAGAAAACATATCATATAAACACTTCATGCAAAGAAAACATATCATATAAACACTTCATGAAAAGAAAAACATATCATACAAGCAGTTCAGGAATATATATTTATATGTATTAAATTATGAAGTTTCAAACTGCAGCACAAACCGGAAAGAAAGAGTAAAAAAAAAAACATGCATAAACGGTGTACTTAAAAAAAAGTTACTGATATATGTTATCGTAGAATGTAATAGAAAGTTTTTTATCAATTCTTTGAAGCGGGGTGCATAAAAGTCGATGTCATTTTGAAATAATGTTTAATAGTGAGTGCGTGAGTGAGTTATGAATCAGTGAGTCAGTGATGATTAAGTCATTGAGAGAGTGAGGGAATTACAGCATGATTGAAAGAGCAATGGATGAATGAATAGTGAGTGAGTGAGTGAGTGAGTGAGTGAGTGAGTGAGTGAGTGAGTGAGTGAGTGAGTGAGTGAGTGAGTGAGTGAGTGAGTGAGTGAGTGAGTGAGTGAGTGAGTGAGTGAGTGAGTGAGTGAGTGAGTGAGTGGTGAGTGAGTGAGTGAGTGAGTGAGTGAGTGAGCGAGCGAGCGAGCGAACGAACGAGCGTATCCGTGCTAGTGTACACTTGAGTGTGTGTGTGTTGTCTGAGCCCAGCCCCGTCAGCTATAGTTCTCGCGGGGTGTTTTCGGCATTCTTGTGTTGTGTGAGAGCTCTAAGATAACGTGTGGACATATTGTGCAGTGAGTTTCGTGTTTGTGCATTTGCTTACGATGTGCGCCCGTGCCTTTGTGTCCTTGTGTTCGTTTCTGTGTAAAGAAAAAAAAATGTCGTTTGGTATGCAAGTTCGCTTATCCGATAACGTTATATGATCTTAAGAGCGATAGAGAGACAGATAGAGATGAAAAGAATAAAATATGAAAAAGTTAATCAAACGAATATGTGGTTTGTTACCTTACGCATCAAGGCGTCTTGTGTACGCGGGGTGTGCGTCTATAGACCCTTTCAACGGAGGGAACGATCACTTACATTCTGGACTGTTGGACGGGAGCACAAAAGCTGACGTCAAAGCCTCGACAGTGCATTTTTGGACGTCACGCATATTAACAACAGCCCAGAGAGGACTATGGTGGTGCCCAGGGAGCCTTTGGTTGACAAGGCGCATATGCGTGTGTTTTGTGCTCGTCCATTGTGTTTTAATAGCTGAGCTGTTTAAGCTCAAGGTTAGGCCGTGCAGAGGGAACAAAAAAAACACCATCATGATCGGCCTCTTCTAGCGCGTTGCTCGGCCGGCGCGTGCTCTCTTCGTCCTCTTCTTAAGACCTTGCTAATTAAGACGTAAATTAAGAGCTTTGTAATTAAGACCACGCGAATTATAATTTCGCTAATTAAGACATGACTAATTAACACATTGATAATTGAGACATTTCTTATTAAGACCAAGCTAATTAAAACATACTAATTAATCGTTTACGTAGCCGCGACGACACTTCGCAAGCAATATAGTTCTATAGAACTATATTGCTTCTATATAACAAGGTTGGGCTATGTGTAGCGTACACACTACACATAGCCCAACCTTGCAATGCCTCAATTCCTAGACAAACCTAGGTCGAGCTTGTAGAACCCTACAGAAGCTAGGACGGCCACAAACTCCGCTGTTAATCAAGCCTTGCACCGCTAGTGCAAGCTGGCCACATTTCTTTGTCTGTCCCGTGTTTCGCGGGTGCGTTATACTCTGCGTTGCGTGACGTGCGCGAGCGACTTGTTATGTGCTGCCTCAGGGTGCCTCTGTCCAGCGCGAGCTCAGAAAGCAGTTCAGAAACGGGTCGCCGCGAGGCGCGCATAGTCAGCGGTGTGCCCCTGCAGCCAAACATCCCTGTCGCTCGCAGTGTCTGTCACTCACTCGTGTCGGCACGCAGTATTCTTTGGCGACCTGTCACTTGGGTGGCCCGACGAACGAAGTCCTAGGAGAAGGACGGAAGGACGCTTGCGCGGCTGTTGGCATACCACGGGGCCTTTGTTTCTTTTATTCAAAGGAGGAAGGAGAGGAGAGGGAGAGACAGGAAGGCAGCAAACTTAGCGCTTTGGGTAAACGTAAAGAAAATGAAATTTTCTGGACAGGGTTGATTGGTGCAACATGGGAGAGGCTTTTGCCCCGCAGTTGGCGTAGTGAGGCTGATGGTGATGATGAAAGAAAATGAAATGTGATACGGAGAGAGAGAGAGAGAGGGGGGGGGGGTCTGAAATAACGGGGAACAAGACGCATGTCCGTTTTTTTTTTTCACATAATACAGAGTACATGTTATGGTGAAGGTAATTCTCTATGTTAATTATGCAGAGTAAATGATATCGTAAATGTAGATGTTTTGCGCCGTTAAAGGAGCACTGACACAAAAATTTTGCACCTTGTTTTTTTTTTTTTTTTTTTTTTTTTTTGCAATAGGTAGCTTATGACCCACTTATCACGGCTACAAACCTGGATTGCGCGAGTGCGCGATGGTTATTTATTTAGAGACGTTTTTAGAGCGCCCAGTCGCAGTTTCGGTTTCAAAGAGCACCGAGCTAGACAGGTGCAGTTCCGGTGGCAAGATAAACGCAGCTGGCCACGTGACCACGCAAAACTGTGACGTGGGCGCCACGCGCGCGAGCGGACGCCGCACTGACAGCCACCACAGCCAGCACACGCAAAGCCGCAGGCAAGGAGGAAGGAATCGCAGGCAGCGCAAGCGCAAGGCGTGTGCCAGCAACCAGCCAACACAAACTCGTGACGTATGTTTGTTTACATTGCCACTGCGTTGATGTCGGCGTCGCGGGGGGCTCCGCATCTCGCTCAGTCGCGCGGCATGCACTTTAAAATTGATTTCAAATATGTTCTAGGCTATATTTGCCCTTGATATTTCGTAGATGTTGTGCATGTCTCCACATAAATCTATCTCGCTCATTATCTCGCCTTCGAAATTTTGTGTCAGTGCTCCTTTAAGGCGCCAACATTGACATTTACTATATCAATTTAAAAAATTCTGTCGACTTACTTCATTTAACTACAAAGCGCACGAGAGAGGAGATGCCTGTATACACTGACGCGAATGGCGCTACTTTAGTTACCTTTCAGGGGGCTTGAATTACTCTCCCCCCGGCGCGCTCTCTGATTGGTCCGCCCCTTCCCCGGCGCGCTGGTCATGTGAGCTGCGTGGCGCAGCTGCACCGCAATACCCTCCTCTCCTGGTCACGTGACCTGAGTCAGCTCCTGCGTGACGTCAGACCTATACATAACTTGCACGTGACGTCACAGACAAGTTCTCTGCGCTGGGTACCTGAAGATGGCGGCCACCGTGACTTTTTATCGCATAAGAGAGTGTCAGTGCAGGGGAGGACAGGGGGGTCGTTCGCTCCCTGCGTTGTTTTGTACTCTCCCCGCTTTCTTCTGTTCGCCAGCCGCGCCAAGGGGAATACAAAGGATTGGAGGGGGCACTGTTTCTTGCTCCGCGCGTTCGAGCAGGTGTTTACGCAGCATCTCAACCCCGTGGCGACCGCAGTGACGTACGTGCAAGCTCCCGTTCTCGGAGCTGTTCAGGGTCTCGCGCGAACTCGTGCAAACTGTCATCGCGCATAGTCGTGCGAGATGGACCCCCCCCTAATCGATGGTATAATTAGTCGCCACATCCCTCTTACCATCACCAGTAACGTAGACAAGCGTACAGAAACATTTGCTATGTACTGGGAGGCGGCGAGTGCGACTCACCGCCGGTGCCAGGGGGCTCCCAGGTTGAGACCAGGGGCGTTGCTGGAAGTTCTATAGGGTGGCACTGCGCGCCGTGCGGTTCTGGACCGCGAAGCTACCGCTAGCACTAGATATGGGAGACTATATCGCTAGGACACGGAAGTTT
>JALIZH010001577.1:0-11841 GCA_030522465.1 Rhipicephalus appendiculatus | reverse complement strand
TATCAGTGTGCAATAAACATTCGAATACTTCTCTGCAGACACGCTTCACTTTCCTGTGCTATACCGTTTCCTATATGAGATCAAGCAACCACATTTTTAAAATGTTTTTTTCCCATTTAATAAACGTTTCCTCTGCCTCCTCCTCCTGAACGTTAAAATAGTAGAATTTTGGGCCAGTTGGCGATGCATACTTGGTGAAATGATACGGAATAAACGGGACAGCAAAAGGTGTCGCCCTGTCTGTCTCACCTTTTGTTGTCCCGTTTATTGCGCTTCATTTCACCAATTCAGCTGGTGATATTAACCAATTGAGTCCCACGAAAGAAGTACTGGTTGGATTTTATTGAGATTTCGCATCTAGAATTAAATGCAATATAAAGCAACGCGTGCAAATTTTAAGAGTTTCATGAATATTTGCAACAGTTATGATACTGTACTTAATAAAGTACGCTGGGCCCTCAACATATGAATATGTGTGATGGTGTGATGTGCTGTTGTGACGCAAGAATGGAGAGAAGGCTAGGCCTTTTTGCCAAACGAATACCAACGTTATCTTGGCCCATGCAACTTATTGATGCACCAGCGCTTTATAGAAAACGTAACGCACGCTTCTTGCAACACCATTTCAATGTAATGCGACATTCCTGAAATGTTTTCCAAGCTTCTTGTGAAAATGTCCGTATGGATAGAGTGCAATGGCAAGCGCAGACACCCTAATTGTAAATACTTTTATCAGGTTCACATGCGCCGTTCTTCTTTGTTTATATTCTTTTTCTCATTCTTTTCTTCCCTCTCTTCTGAAATCTTTTAGTCCCCTTCCCCATCCCTATACAGAGTAGCATGTCAGCGCTATATAAACGCCGGCAAAATTCTGTTTTTCTAATAAAGAGTCTCTCTCTCTCTCTCGCAGCGGACGCTAGGGAAGATCTTCATTCTTCTGTTGGGTACAACAGGGCCCAGTGAGTGTCTTTCTATTTTGCGACTAAAGGACAATAGTCAACGCGTAGAGGGTCTGCTGAAACCTCCAGTGCAGTAGCAGACCCTGTATGCGTTGTCTGCGGCCATTGCTATCATCTGGGCAAAGAGAGGCTGGTACCACTTTTTCTCACGGATGAAATATCTGTAGTCATTCGCAGCGTGATCGTAGAACTCAGCCCGTTTCATCTCATTGCTCCAGCTGCTGAAGAGGGTTAGCAATGGCACCAGGTTTTTTTTTCTTTTTAGTGGATGGCCACCTGGTTACAGAGCATAGTAACTACTCTGTTGTCGTTCGTCGGCATAGCAACTATGCTTTTTCTTTTGGCCATTACGAAACAAAATTGTTTCCTGGAAGAAATCAGAAATCGTATTCCCCGTGTTCCTTTCGTTCAATATTTTTTTATTGCTGGCAAAGAGCATCCATTCATACAATCGTCATTCCCCTCTTTCCCCTAAGTTTGTATGTTAGGGACAGAAGTGGCAATGAAAACATCAACGGGCTCTCGTATATTCACAGCGGCACCTGTCGCAGCCTCCTGACTCTCAGATAGTCGAAAAAACGGCATTATTTTAAAGAAAATAGCTGGTTCAATCTCTGACCATCCACGGCGCACACTACTGTGGCGCCGTGGATGGCCGCCGCGGAACCTGTTGTCTACCGCTGTCTGTCCTTCCTCCTCACGCTCTTCTCACTTTTGCCATCCTTCACCCTCCGCTGCGATCCACGTTCGCTCGCTCTCGTCCTCGTTCGCGCTGCCGGTTACGAGGATGCCGACACCGCTGAACGATGGAAAGGGGAAAAAAAAGCTTTTCTTTCTGAGAAATCCGTACGGATTTCCTTGTGGCTTCGTGCTACAAAAGGGTGGTTGTCTATTTTCCCTTTCATAACCCTTCCGCCACCTTGCGGGATTCCGCAGAACTCATTTGCAAAGGGGGCATAAGAGCTGCGGTCAAACACTTGCTTGTTATGAGCGAATTTGTGCCCGAATCTCTCGATGAAAAACTTCAGAGTTACCTACAGCTTTCCACACACAAAGTGTTGCTGCTATCAACACACACATTCTTCTTCAGCCCAGCCTTCCAGGTCAAAGCAATGTCTCGTGCACCTATCGCTTGAAGGGGAAGACGCTACGGATCTCCGCAAGGTGCAGACGGTAGTCTTTTCAAATTTATTGCGGCTCAGCAAAATATATCCTGTGTTGTACCGTAACGTTTGTCCGTGGTGCGGCGGTTGCCAAATTTATATCACATCTCTTGGGAGTGTGACGGAAAGCGAAAGAGTTTGAACGCATTTTTAAGCGACAACATTGTAGGAAGTTCGGAGCAGTGGGAGGCACAACTTGCCAGCTCGGACCCAGAGGTGCAATTAGCGCTTCTGAGTCAAGTTAGGCAAGCGGCGCAAGCCAGTGGGGCCCTGGACTTGGGGCCCCAACCAACATGCTCCTGAGTACCCCCTTTTCTACCCTTTCCCTCAAAATAAAGTTTTATTCTTCTTCTTCCACGCGAGAGGCACGCGTTGCTCTGTCACAAGAAACGCGAGCAGGCACCAGGCATTGCACATGCTATGAGAGCAGCTAACTGCGCTCCGCGTTCACTTTCTTTCGCCCTCGTTCACTTTATCGCTTACGTCAGCGACGCCGCTGAATGCAGGAACAGCCAGCTGAGCTTCGCTCAAAAATAACCAAAACGAACAACACAGAATTCAATGTTTCCCAGCGCATTGAACTAGGACGAACAAAGGAGATACACACAGCGTTGAACTTAAAACTGGGTTTTGTAACAGGAGTCAAATTGAAGTCAAAGGAAACAGGAACCCATTCTACGTACCTCGTCTGCTCTGTTCTTCCTCTTTTCTTATGAAAACGGGCATATATATTGCCATGCCTGTAAAATAAAACCCAGTTTTAAGTTCAGCGGCGTGTGTGTCGCTTCTTTCTTCTTCCTCGTTCTATGCGCTGTGAAAAATTAAATATGCTGCACCAACTAGCCCAATGCTGAGCCTTAGTGAACACACCACAATCTAGGTATAGGGGGTTAAAATCAGCTATTAACCCGTAATGCTTCTGATAGGTCAGCCTCCTAAAAGGTGCAGTGCCAACGCACAAGTCCCAGTGCTAACTTACCAAGTCAGAGAAACTGCTGCTGCAAGAATGCAGGGCACGCGACACCTACAGACGGAGGTAATGTTGTTGAGTCAGCTGTCATTCCGGCAAGCACGGAATGATACCTTTCTAAGAAACTGCTCCGGAAAAGAAAAAGCAATATGCCTAAGTCAGATTCCAATCATGCAATAACGCTGTCTGACATTAAGACTCGAGATGGTCTTGAAGGCTAGAAGGCGATAGAACGCCGACGAGCACTTGAGTGCCATTGCCGTCGGTACACAGTATATCAGACTCAGAGCTGCCTAGGGCAGACGCACCCCCCCCCAATCCCCAGCTCCAAAATAATAACTGGAAGCGGGGGTGGTGTGACAGAAGGAAGGATAGGCGGGTCACACTAGAAGTGCGCTAAGATAGTTCGCATCCGAAGCCGAGCAATAAAACGGAACTGGATCGGGAAATTTATAGAGGTACAGTTTACTTTGGATTGGCGATGTAGAGATGCTCTATAACTGAGGTCGTCTGCTTAGCATTTCCGATTCGATTGAATGTGCACGATGTGTGCTGGGGTATGTTGCATCTAGACGACTTGTAGTGTTACACGCACCATCGCCGTTCACAGACCGTCGCCGTACATTTCTCCCCTCAAGTCATCGCCGATATCCTGCGTTCCTGTTCCACTCAACACAAACTGACCACAGCTTACCACACGGGAAACCAACGGCCTCACGGAACGCTTTAATCGCACTGATATGGATATGCTTCTGATGTATGTGTCGCCGGACCACCGAGACCCTGATTTTGCTCTACCTTAGGCAACTTTTGCGTGCCACTCATTGCGTCACAACACAGCAGTCTATTCACCTTTCAACCTACTGTATGGAAGAGAGCCGACTTTACCACTGGACACAATGATTTCAGCCAACAGATCATCCACCAGCTAGTATGCTCGTGACGTGCGACGGGTATGATGTCTATTGTCTTCGTCTCTGTGGTCCTGGTCTTATCAGGTAGGGGTCCGTATTCTGGTGACACGACTTACAGACTGCGGCTGGCTCGCTGGACGGCGTTGGCCTCGATGTCTTCTTGACGGCGTTGATCTGGCTTATGGTTGGAACGGGCGTTCGTTACAAAGACCAGGACGCACTTATAAACGATGTAACATGCTTGTGACGGTGAAGAAGGGAAGACAACGCTGGCAAAGATGAAAGGATTTATAAGGCGAACTTGTACCAAGACAAGCAACATTCGAATCGTAGTGAAAGCGGCAACCACAGACGTCGGCGCGCGGCATTTGTTCCTACGGCATCGAAGATTGCAGTCTTATCGTTGGTGGCTGCATTATTTCCATAATAAACTCTACTGCTCGCATTGCGCGCACAAGCTTATCAAAACAATCTAAAATCATCGAGAATATTCGACATTCCGGTGCGCCACACGAGGGCAGTGCTTACACATGTAACGAACAGGTTACATGCAATTAGAAGAAAAAAGTGCGCCTGGCCATATCACAGCTCACCATATCACGACATCACAGCTCACCAAAAAATTATGACGCCATAATGACGTTACATATGACGTCATCCCACGGCATCGTCGCCAGGCCTTAGCTGTGCCGATCACGGAGCTAGTGGAAAAGCACATGAAGCGCAGAAAGTTTGAAATGCCCACGATTCGAGAGGCAGCGAAAGACCACGTTAGGTGTACAGAGCTTTCGGGCAGTGATGGGGGAGGATCAATACATCGACTAGAAGAAAAAGAATACTTTCGCATTCGAGTGATCTTATGCAAATGCGCAAATGATCCTGCGAGTTTTGTAATGAACCACCTGCAAATAACATCGTGTCGATCAGTGGGAATTGTTCCTCCAAGTTGTGAAAGTGAGCTTAGAGGATATACTATGACGCTGTAATGAACCACCTGCAATGAACATCGTGTCGATCAGTTGGAATGGTTCCTCCAAGTTGTGAACGTGAGCTTAGAGGATAAAAAGTATGACACGTCAGTGCTAGTGTGCCTATGATCGGCTGTTTTTTTTGTATGGAGTAATGGCGACACGCAAAATGGTGTCGCTGCTCCAGGAACATACAATCATCAGCTATCTATCCTTCGTGACAGCATTAAATGTCTACCTATGTGGTACTGTAAGTGTTTCATGCCACGCAGTGCGTAATACTCGTGCACCATATTTTCTGCACAAAGAACTCGCTTCTTGATTTCTGGTGCGCGAAAAAAAAATGTTTTTGAAAAGTCAGTTGCACTTTTCGTGCTGGATATTGCACGAGAAATCGGCTATTCGATTGGCACTTCATTTTATTTCTAACTCTATTCGCCCTTCAGATATTGATATTAGCGCACACCTACTAGACACTATTTTTTGAAGGTCTCTAAGATAACAAAATGAGTGTAAGAGATATACGCCTATCAAGACTTTAGGGTATAGCTGAAATGCGAGCAGTAGCTATTCAGTAAGAATAAGATCTATAGCTGCCCCCTTACAATAGCGTTCTTGAGATCGTCAACGGTGCACATATTATGGCCAGAGCACAATGTGGTCGTAATGAATTAGCCCCTCAAACTCTACGTCACACCAAAGCTTCGAAAATGTCACTGGATACGTCGATAAATTCCAGACAGGACGTATTTAGTGCTGGACAATGAGAGAAACAGACCTGTACTGCAGGGGTGCAGGTTTATTCGATGAAAGATAAAGGGAAATAGAATTCAGCGCACTATACACAACTACATGCAGAGCTGTGTCTGTGAGCGTGTGTGTGTGCCGGCTGAATCATGATTGCTCCATTGTACCTGTTTGTATATGCGTGCATGTGTATAAATTCAGTGGACAGCTCTGACCATCAAGGAAGAATTTGCCGGCCTTAGATCATGATTATGCTAACCAAACTTGTCATTCTGTTTCCTTCGCTCTACAACCTTGCGTTTGGGAAGTTTTTATATTAAGAACTATTGCTGCGAATGCTTCCAAAACTGCACAGTTCAATTCTGCCCTTGTTACACACGCATTATTTATTTGATTTATATATAGGTGTATAAGTTTTTCAATAACCATACTGGTTTTGTTTTCAACTGAAAATGTGTAAACTGCACTTCTGGGATCCTGAAAACGTTTAAACGATTCAGATTGATTCTGCTGAGAGTCACATCAAATGTACGGCAGCACAGATTCAAGCGCGGGTAGCGAGACAAGTCGTTGCTTTTGCCCTTATGGGACATTTTCTTTGATTAAAACTTCCCTACTATTAAATGCGAAGCATTCCTTAGCGAACTTCGGCGACTTTGAGCGTATCTATCTATCTAGCTATCTATCTAGCCGCCTACGACATTGTGCTCTCCTGGCCGTATCGTTAATGGGATTTATACCAAATTTGGTATGGCATAACATGACTTTATGACGAACATAAAATGGCTGGTCATATTATGAAAATCATGAGTAACTTGTCATGAAAAGCATGATTTACATGCCACCCTCATGACGCGCTCACGGCCGTTTCTTTAGCTTGATATACACCAAATTTGGGATTGAGTGACGTGACTGTATGACGAACATAAATGACAAGTGGTAATATGGAAATCATGACATGTCATGTGCGACATGACTTGCATGCCACGCTCATGGCGCGCTCGCGGCCGTTTCGTTAGCTTGATATGCATCAAATTTGGTATTGAGTGACATGACTGTATAACGAACTTAAGTGGCAGATGGTACCATTAAAATCTTGGCATGCATGTCATCTACAACGCCATTTACATGTCACGCTCATGGTGCGCTAGCGTCCAGTTCGCTAGCTTGATATGCACCAGAATTGGTATTGCGCGACGTGACTGTACGACGAACACAAATGACAGGTCCTAACATGTAAAGCATGGCCTGCAAATTATGTAAAACATGGTTTGCTCCTTCGTGGCTGCTTCGCATTACATCGATTCCCACAGTACGTGGGATCTGCCGGCTTTTTCGAGCGACAGACAGATTAAATGTATTTTGTTGTGAAGCTAGCTTAGAGAGGCCCAATATGTTCGCAACACCCTGAGCTTTGGCAGCGTCCTGAGCTGCCTCACCAGCTCCTACACACGTAAAATGTAAGGCAGAGCTTCCTCTGTAACTTCAGTACTTCTTCTTTGTCCTTGTCGTGTCCGGGCTGTTTACTTTTCACGTGTATTTACAAGTCGCCCAAATGTTTGCTCGTCTAAGCGATATTAAGTGCAGTTTCATGTAACTTCCGCACGCCTTATTTTTTTGCTATGCACGTTCCCTCTCGCTCGCTTTTCCTGCGTACTACTCCATTTCCATAACATATGTACGTGCCCGCGGAACTGATTTACTTTTTTCATCAATAGAAATATACGCAAGCAGTAATCCTTACTGAATTACTGTCTGAACATAATATAAAACATTCTGAAACTTAAAAACAACGAGAGCGAATAGATGCGTTTTCCTCAATTTACATCAAGCCAGGGGGGGGGGGGGGTTAGCTTCCCCCCCACCTCCCGAAATTTGTATCGTGGGGGTGTTTTACTGAGAATAAATAATGAGAATAGGTGTTTTTCAAAGACTTCTACAAGTGCCCCACCCCCCAAAAACATTTCTGGCTACGGCTGGCTTGCGTATTCTATTATTCCTGTTAATTACACTCTTAATGACGCACGCCTGAAAACCGTTAGATAAAGCACAAATATCGGCTTTAGCACGAGAAAATAAAGTACCAGACACGCAACAGCAATATTAACAAAGAAAGCAGCAGTTTACGTTCTATCACTGGCCAGTTTCTAGCGCGGTCTTCATTCTGTGCCAACTAGCCCAATTACGCGCACTTGTACGATGTCAGCGGCATTAACTCAGTGTATATGGTGTATTTTACTCCGAGTCGGGGCTGTATCACCTTTTGTTCATCATGGAATAAATTGGCACTCAATGCCTTCCTTTATGTTTACTTTCATTCCGAATATACCTTCATGGAGGGAAGCAACGACATGAAACTGTTTCTGCCTATTAGCAACGCTAATAGGCAGAAAGACGTAGAAAAGTCGGCCTCTTATTTTGTCTATTCGAGTTTTGCGCTACTCGCTGATAAAATATTAATTGTAGAGGCGTTGGTGCCCTTCACCCACTCCTGCCTTTCTTATTCTTAAACGGTTGCATATCTTCAGCTGTTATGAGGATGCCTTTTCACAGTAATAATTATCTTCCACTAGTAGAAGTATGACTTTACTATAAATTGCTTCTATACAGGTTTTATTGCTTCTTGCTAGTATCAGTTGTGCATGTGAGCATGATCACTATTTTCCTTATATGAACAAAATATACAGAACTGATACCCTCTGATCAGAATCGTGGCTATCATTATTAAACCTTTCTTCATTACCCATTACAGGTGGTGGCCCTGTTAGGGAACCGAAAGGTGAGTAAACGTCCATGCATGTGCGAGTGTTTTCACATGAACGAATCATACAAGAAGCCATATAAAAAAAGTTGTGTATTTCATTTTGTAGACCATTCGTATATATATATATATATATATATATATATATATATAGTGTGTGTGTGTGCGTTTGTGTGTGTCACGCTATGAATCGGTAATGTCCAGTGGAACAAGTGCTATACTTTCATTCCCTTCTACTTCTTGCTTTTCGGCTGCTAGTGCCATGTCTTCATGTACCACACGATTCCTCCCTCCCCGAAATAATGTGACAGTTACAACCAATGAACTAGGAGAGTAGTGTAAAAGAAAGATGTCCAAACGCAGAGATAGTTACATGTCGCAATGGAGGTCCGTAAGCTCACAGAAAAGATATTCAGAGGGAACAGTCCGGTCACACGCACAAGACACCTGGTCTGCGAGGCTGGCTGTTGTCCTCTGATCACATGCACACTATTCTTGCGAGGAATCAACGAGGTTGAAACGCCTTGGAGCACCGACTGCTCAGATTTTGTACGTGGTATGTCTTTTTTTAGATGTGAAGCATCTTATGGCGAAGCTTAATCCGGTGGTGGTGGTGGTGGTGGTGGTGGTGGTGTGCCGCGTGCCCACCCTTACTGCGCATGCGCAAACAGTTAAAGAAAAAATAAAAATAAAAAAACCTCCTCTCCCCCTCTCTCTCCTCTAGGCATCCCTCCCCACGGCAACCACACCCTCACTGCGCATGCGCCTCCCTTCCTCTCTCCCCCTCTTACACTACCCCCTCTCTCCATCCCTGCCCGCGGCGTCTAACTCCCCCCTGCGCATGCGCGTCCCCCCCCCTCTCTCTCCTCTCCTACGCTCCCCCCCTCTCTCCTCTACGCATCCCTGCCCACGGCGTTCACACTCCCCACTGCGCATGCGTGTCACCCCCTCTCTCTCTCTCCTCTCCTCCGCTTCCCCCCTCTCTCGCCTCGCGACGCCGACGCAGGCAGCGTCTGCTAGCGAGTTTCTTGGTTGAAAAAAAACCGGCAGATCCCACGCACCGTGGGAATCGATGTGATGCGAAGCAGCCAGCAAGGAGCAAATCATGCTGTACATAATATGCAGGTCATTATTTACATGATAGGACCTGTCATTTGTGTTCGTCAAACAGTCACGTCGCGAAATACAAATTTTGGTGTATATCAATCTTGCGAATTGGACGCAAGCGCACCACAAGCGTGGCATGTAAGTGGCATTGTAGATGACATGCATGCCAAGATTTACATGTTACCACCTGCCACTTATGTTCGCTTAATTTTTTTACCTCAAATCACAGCGAGACGCGAGACCAATCTGCCTCCATTTCGCATGCGTTCGTATTCTCGCGCTCTGCGCATCGTGCAGAACGCCATCCGCGTTCCAGCGTTTAAATTGACGGACAATTTGTCAATTCCAAAGTGTGTTCCTCGAACGCCTGTGCCCACTGAAACGGGGTCGGTCAGAATGAAACGTGATGCGCGCGTTTCCCTCCTTGCATGATTAGAGACGCTGGGCAATGCGACGTTACGCAAGCAAAGCGCGAGCGCTGTAGAGTCCAACGCGACCGGCGTCCGTTTGCGCACCCCGTTGCCCACCTGGCACTGTGCCAGGGCACGGCTGGAGGGACGGATGGACGGACGGGCGGACGCGAGCGTGAGACATTAAAGGCTTTCACCTTAAAATTTGTTGTATATCAAGCTGGCGAAACGGCCACAAGAGTGTCATGAGCGTGGCATGCAAGTCATGTTGCACATGACATGTCATGATTTGCATATTACCACTTGTCATTTATCCTTGTCATACAATCACGTCGCTGAATACCATATTTGGTGTATATCAAGCTAGCGAAACGACCACGGGAGTACCATGAGTGTGGCATGCAAGTCATGTTGCGCATGACATGTCATGGTTTCCATATTAAAACGTCATTTATGCCCGTCATACAGTCACGTCCCTAAATACGAAGTTTGTTGCATATCAAGCTAGCGAAATGGTCACGAGAGTGTCATGAGCGTGCCATGCAAGTCATGTTGCACATGATATGTCACGATTTCCGTATTACCACTTGGCAATTATGTTCGTCATACAGTCACGTCCAGTCAATACCTAATTTGGTGTATATCAAGCTAGCGAAACGGCTGTCAGCGCGCCATGAGCGTGGCATGTAAATCATGTTGTATATGACATGCAGGTCATGATTTTCATATTACCACCTGTCATTTATGCTAGTCATACAGTCACGTACCTCAATACCAAACTTGGTGTATATCAAGCTAGCGAAACGGCCACGAGAGTGCCATGAGCGTGGCATGCAAGTCATGTTGCACATGACATGTCATGATTTCCATATTACCACTTGGCATTTATGTTCGTCATACAGTCACGTCACGCAATACCAAATTTGGTGTATATCAAGCTAGCGAAACGGCCGTCAGCGCGCCATGAGCGTGGCATGTAAATCATGTTGTACATGACATGCACGTCATTATTTGCATATTACCACCTGTCATTTATGTTCGTCATACAGTCACGTCACTCAATCCCAAATTTGGTGTATATCAAGCTAACGAAACGGCCGCGAGCGCGCCATGAGCGTGGCATGTAAATCATACTTTTCATGAAAAGTTATTCATTATTTTCATGATATGACCAGCCATTTATGTTCGTCATACAGTCATGTTATGCCATACCAAATTTGGTATAAATCCCATTAACGATACGGCCAGGAGAGCACAAAGTCGTAGGCGGCTAGATAGATAGATAGATAGATACGCTCAAAGTCGCCGAAGTTCGCTAAGAAATGCTTCGCATTTAAAAACCGACTGCTCGCGCTGCACAACCGTTCACTGGCCATCCCGTATATATGGCAATGGATCTTGACCTCCAAGGTGGTGCCGGTGGAAGATTTCTCCTGTGCGTTGTTGAACAATAAAAATTCGCAGCGTGCGCGTTAACTAAAAGCGGAATGCGGGTCTCTGTGTCCAGTCGGAGTCTTCTGTCTCTCATTGCCCATTAGCAGCGATTGGCATGTTCCAGTAGGAAACATTGCTCCATCACTGCCTGCTTTGCGCCTCCCCAGTTTTCTCTCCTGCGCAACGCTGCGATGAGCGCCAGCGTCAACGCCGCCGCCAGTGTAAGCGTTAGCGCCCGCTGCTTCACATCTACACATGGTTCCCTTTAGCGGGAGATGGCGTAATTTTTTCGTGAATGGTACACGTGCGACACTACCTGTTTGCGTATTATTAGACCGAGGCCGAGGGGACGATAATCTGTGGCTTTCTGTGATATAGGGTGTGGTTGTACGCCTTTTTTGGTTTTAG
>JALIZH010001575.1:0-18568 GCA_030522465.1 Rhipicephalus appendiculatus | reverse complement strand
GTGTATGTTTAGTTGGCTGTGTAACAGTTGGTACATTAGCATTAAGCGTGCCAATTTCGCCTGGTTTTTATGGTTAGTACTCCAGCCTTCTTAAGCAATTCCTAAGCGACGGAGCTGCTGTTGAAGTTCCTACGAGCGACCCGCCTCGTTGAGCGATTGTGGCACTCCTGTGTGTTTGTGTTTCTACTTCCCTCCCTCTCTTATTCCTCTATTCCTTACTTTTCTGTCTCCCCTTACCCCTTCACCAGTACAGGGTAGCCAACCAGATATTTGTTTTCCGGTTAACCTCCCTGCCTTTCCGCATCCGTCTCTCTCTCTCTCCTTTAAGCAATTCAGTGGGCGAATCTGTTCGGTTAAATTTGTTGAAAATGACCCTAAGCGCATTTCGCTGAATACCTTCGATCTTGTTGGTTAGTTTTTTTTTGTGTACGGTAACGAGGCAGTGTTTGCGTACTCCAGGATAAGTAGGATAAGTGTATTAAAGGCCAGTGACTTTGTGTCTGGCTGTGCTTGCTGTAACCGCCTTTTTCATAAATGCGGTCTATGATCCTGGTTTTGAGTAAGTTCAAGTAACGGGGCAGAGGTCTGCGCATAACTTCTGAATTACCAAGGGACAACGTCTTGCCATTCCTAGATCTTGCATTACGGTTCCAGAGGGATCATGCTGGCTGGTCTTATTCCTCCTTTTCCGAAAAAACCGCTCGTATTAATCAAGGATCTCACCACTTCTTTTCAACGCGGCCCTCCTCAAGCTTCCCAGTCTCCTGGGCGCTGTCCGTGGGAAACATCACGCGCTATACGCAAATGATGTTACTATGTGAACAAGAGGCGCAATCATGGGTGAACAGGAGGACCGCCTTCAGGAGGTGGTTAACATCACTCAACGATATCTCAAGACCTGCGGGCTTCAATGTGCTCAGGAAAAATCTGAACTGCTAGTACTTGGGGCACGCACCCGGAGCAGACCACCAAGCTACGACGCATGGGACCCACATGTCTTTCTACATGGAGTCCAAATACCGCAAGTTGATTCACTTCGAGTCCTTGGACTCCATATACATAAGGACGGGTCCGACTCCGCTACACTACCCCGCTGCAGAACACCGTGACACAGCTCACTCACCTAATCCGAAGGGTGCCTTACCGCCGCAGTGGCTTCAAAGAGCATCATCAGCCTGTCTACGCCCACTGCAGGACAAAGGCCTCTCCCATGTTTCGCCAATCAACCCGGTCCTGTGCTTTCTGCTGCCACGTTATACCTGCAAACTTCTTAATCTCATCTACCCACCTAATTTTCTGTCTCCCCCCTCACGCGTTTGCCATCTCTTGGAATCCAGTCAGTTACCCTTAATGACCAGCGGTTATCCTGCCGACGTGCTACGTGCCCGGCCCATATCCATTTCTTCTTCTTGATTTCAATTATGATATCCTTAACCCCCCGTTTGTTCCCTGACCCACTCTGCTCTCTTCCTGTCTCTTAAGGTTACACCTATCATTTTCCTTTCCATCGCTCGCTGCGTCGTCCGCAGTTTAAGTTGAACCCTCTTTTGTAAGTCTCCAGGTTTCTGCTCCGTAGGTAAGTACCGGTAAGATGCAGCTGTTATATACCTTCCTCTTGAGGGATAGTGGTAGACTACCATTCATGATTTGATAATGCTTGCCGAATGAGCCCCATCCCATCCTTATTCTTCTAGTTATTTCACTCTCATGGTTCGGCTCCGCGGTTACTACCTGTCCTAAGTAGACGTACTCCTTTACAACTTCCAGTGTCTCGCCACCTATCGCAAAGCGCTGTTCTCTGCCAAGATTGTTCCACATTACTTTAGTTTTATGCATATTAATTTTTAGACCTACTCTTCTACTTCCCGTATCCAGTTCAGTAATCATAAGCTGTAATTCGTCTCCCGCGTTACTCATCAATGCAATGTCATCAGCGAATCGCAGGTTACTGAGATACTCTCCATTAACTCTTATCCCCAATTCTTCCCAATCTAGGGCCCTGAAAACCTCCTGTAAACACGCGGTGAATAGCATTGGAGAGATCGTGTCTCCCTGCCGTACGCCCTTCTTTATTGGGATTCTGTCGCTTTCTTTATGGAGGACTATAGTGGCTGTGGATCCGCTGTAGATTTCTTCCATTATGTTTATATAGGCTTCGTCGATGCCCTGATTCCGTAGTGCCTGCATGACTGCTGATGTCTCCACCGAATCAAATGCCTTCTCGTAATCTATGAAGGCTAGGTATAGGGGTTGGTTGTATTCCGCGCATTTCTCTATCACCTGATTGATAGTATGAATATGGTCTGTTGTTGAGAAGCCTGTACGAAATCCTGCCCGGTCCTTTGGTTGACTGAACTCTAATGTCGTCTTAATTCTGTTAGCTATTACTTTTGTAAATAGCTTGTAGACAACGGAGAGTAAGCTGATGGGCCTGTAATAAAGAGCACGACACCCTAAAGAGCACGACACCCTAAAAATGGTACAAGCCCTCCTTTACAGCCGTATAATGTACGGAACTCCTTACCTCAACCTGAAGACAGCGGAGAAACAAAATTAAATCTTCTGATACGAAAGTAATAATAATATGTGGGGTTTAACGTCCCAAAACCGCGATATGATTATGAGAGACGCCGTAGTGGAGGACTCCGGAAATTTTGACCATCTGGTGTTCTTTAACGTGAACTGACATCGCACAGTACACGGGCCTCTACCATTTCGCCTCCATCGAAATGCGACCGCCGCGGCCGGGATCGAACCCGCGACCTTCGGGTCAGCAGCCGAGCACCCTAGCCATTGATCCACCGAGGCGGACTGATACGAAAGGCTACGAAGCTCACCCTAGGACTGCCCCCCAGCCGCCTCTATTGACCGATTGCTTCGCATGGGAGTTCACAATACGTGGGAAGAACTCGCCGAAGCACACCTCAATAACCAGGTCGAGAGACTCAAGCTCTCACCAACAGGGCGAGCTGTCCTTCGACGCACAAGATAGGGAATCACCCGAGAACCCGACGAAGAACGCAAAGACAAGATACCGTCACAGATCCGAGAATGCCTAGAAGTCAAGCGGATCCCTCGTAACATGCATCCTCAACGTTACCGAGCAAGGCGGCTTGCCAGGGTAAACATGGTCAGGAATAACCATCGCAGTGACCCACAGGCGCGATACGTGGACGCAGCCAAGTATCCGGGACGTAACGCCTTCGCAATTACTGTCACAGATTACAAGGGCACGGCACTGGCATCGGCGACCATCCTCGCCAAACGTGCGGGCACAGCTGAAGAGGCCGCTATAGCACTCGCCACCCAGACGAGCGAGGATCCCATCGTGGTCTTCACCGACTCACAAACAGCGGCACGGAACAACCTGACAGGCAGGGTCTCCACGGTGGCGCTAAAAGTACTGAAACGCATGGACACTCCTTCCCCTACACATGTATCGTGTGGGTTCCGGGGTCAAGAAGGTCTCGAGGGGGAATGAAGCGGCACACCGCGGTCCGCGAATGCGTCAACCGGGCCTCCCCGCACGAGATCCGTGGCACCTCCCGCACAACACCAGCAGAAGAGAATCCGTAGTACCTCTAACGTACCATGCATTACTGTAACATTATCGGCTCGAACGCAGGTTATACCCCCCGCCACATCCAAAACTCACAAGAGACGAAGGCAATGACTAAAGTCCCTAGATTTTTTTCCTTTCACTTAAGTACCGACAACTGCCTCCTCTACCGGCCCTCTCCCACACTCAGCCGGCGTTTGCCGCCATTTTCTTCCTAACTTGGAAGATTTACAAAGCCACGTATGTCTAAGTGCATTAGCCACGCATCTTTCAGCGGACAATATGCTAACGCGACGCGCCTTTCTCCTCCCTTCGTTCCCCCGTTGTTAGAGAGCGGGCGGCGCGCTTCACCAGGTGCTGGAAAAGAGTTAGGAAGAACATGGCTATCGAAAACAAGCGTTAGCCAATGAGATTCTTCCGTGGCGCTTCAATGCTTGTCGCTACTTAAGAAAGAAGAGGGGAAAAATCTAGGGACTTTAACAACGACAACAGGCGCCTTCAAAGCAACACGTTCACCCATGACATCCTTCTGCACCATATGAGATCATCGCTGCACAGCTACATCTGCCCACACTGCAATGTGGCAGACAATCTGGCACACTTCCTACTGTAGTGCAAAGCAAGCGTCCCAGCGCTACAAGCAGCAGCAACAGATACGGACCCAAACCTTCTCAGTGAAACGTGGGAGGCTGCGATCTCCCAGCCGGACCTGGTCGACCAGCGTCAACTCGTCGCTTGAGCCCGGTGAGCGGTCCAGGCCAGAGGGTTTCTGGAATAAGGGACCCTCCCACCTTCACTTACAAGCCTTTATACAATAAATGTTTTCTCTCTCTCTCTCTTAAATTTCCTTTATTACCTGAACTTCCGGGCACAGAAATTATTTGGTTCAAAATATAGATTAAAGGTTTCGTTATAGTTGTTGGTGTCCTCTATCGCCCTCCTAACTCCGAAGATGTTGTTCCTGCTATTAATGATTACCTTGTCAGTAACAAGTTGTACGATTGTAAATTATTGTTAGCTGGAGATTTCGATCTCCCGTGCGTTAACTGGAACTTACTTACCCCAACTGGGCGTGACAGGGCGCTTTGCACTTCCTTAATCGACCTGGCTGTTTCCTTTGGTATAACTCAACTTGTAGATACTGTAACCCGCGAGGACGGAGTATTGGACCTTGTATTTGTAAACCAGCCACTCTTATCACACGGTGTAAAATGTGAAGTCATCACAGGGTTATTAGACCATAAGGCTGTTGAAGTCGCCTTGAACTTAGTGTGTCCCCCCTCAAAGACCTGAGATCAAAACTGTTTTGAACTTTCTAAAGCTGATGACGCTTCCGCACTGGACACTTTAGGCTGATCTGTCGATTATTTTGATTGTTGTAGCGAATTTTGTGATGTAGATACGTTGCATCTTAAGTTTTTATGACATTGTGCGTGAATGCCTATCAAAGTCAGTGCTTCAAAAATATATTAAACGGAACCTAGGACAGATGCTAGTAAATACTACTTTAGCAATATTTTAGCTACATTTATGGAAAAAAAATCGATTCATGTTCTGGAGATCGATTAGTCCTCCATCGTCTATACCTTCATTGTTTATTGTTAATGACCAATACCACTCAAATCCTGAAGCTATAGCAAATGCCTTTAATAATTACTTCAAATCTGTTTTTTACTGATAATGGTATCAATCCTTCATTTTCTAAATGCGGCAATCTACCTGCTCTTCCCAATCTTGAAGGAAGCTCCTCTGGAGTGCATAACCTTATATTAATTCTTGATGTTACGAAAAGTTATGGCACAGATGATATTCTAAATGTTTCTAAAGGGGTATTGAGAGTGGTGCGCTAACTATCTTAATGTAATATTTAAAAAATTAATAACCTCTGCAAAAGTTCCCCAGCTGTGGGAATTAGCAAACGTCATCCCGTATTTAAGTCCGGAAACAAGCAAATAATACCAAATTATAGGCCAATATCTTTACTTTCTATCAGCTCTAAACTTTTGCAGCATATCATTCATAAATACATTGTAGAATACCTAAATGTACACAATATACTTTCCCGATCACAGTACGGCTTTCGTGCTGGCTATTCTACTGTCACACAGTTGCTTGAATTTATGCACGACATTTCTTCTTCCCTTAACGACCGATTGATGCCATATTTATTCACTATTCGAGTGCCTTTGACTTGGTTTGCCACGCTAAACGTTTAGCATGGCAAACCAAGTCAAATCAATGCCTACTTCTGCTGTGTTGCTAATGAAGAAAGTGTGCGTGGGCATAGATGGTGTAAGAGCTGTTGAGCTGTTGGGGTTTTCCCAACAGCTCTGAAAAAAAGCAAAAATTATTCCAGTCTTTAAAAAAGGTGACAAGCGTTTAATCTCTAATTACCGGCCCATAGCAATTCTTTCATTCTTCAGTAAAGTCATAGAAAAAGCTTTTTGCAGGACGTTTAAGAAGTTACCTAGACAAGTACGACATTCTTTCCACTAAACAATTTGGATTCAGGCCCGGTTACTCAACCGAACGAGCCCTAGTGTCGCTAACAGACGAAATTAAATCTGCTATTGACAGCGGTAATGTTGTTGGTGGTGTTTTTCTTGACCTTTCAAAAGCATTTGATTCTATTTCACACAACATTTTATTTCAGAAACTTGAGTCAATTGGTGTATCTGGAGTACCATTAGAACTAATTCGTTAACTATCTGCGCGATCGAGAACAGGTAGTATTTGTGTCCGGTACTTATTCCAACCCTAAAACAATCAACATCGGTGTTCGCCAGGGATCAATTTTGAGCCCGCTTTTATTCCTAATTTATATTAATGATCTTCCTCAAAGTCTAGCACATTCGTTCCTGTATACTCTATGCGGACGATACCACTATACTAACTACAGATAAAGAGGTTGACTCAATGTTACTTAAACTAAATACCGACTTAATAAATATTGTTAAGTGGTTCGATAAGAATAAATTAAATATAAGTGCTAAAAAGTCAAATTTCGTTGTATTTTTGTCATGTAATCGAATTATACCTAAGAATCCTTGTGTCTAGGTAAGGGATACTCGAATTCACGCTACTTCTAGTACGACGTTCCTCGGGGTCGAACTTGATGAACATCTAAAGTTTCATTCCACACGTATTACAGCTTACGCGGAAAGCCGCATATGCCATTCGAATATTGCTAAAAGTTCGCCCTTTCTTTCGTTTCGAAATGTTGTTGTCACTTTACTACGCTTTTTTTTCACATCAACATAATCTATTGCATTTCATCATGGGGCAATACGTATCCCAGTCATTTATCAGCCATCCAACATCTTCAGAACCAAGCATTGAGAATAATAACGTTCAGCAGCTTCATGTCAAATGCATCTTCCGTTACTCTGCTCACATGGAATTTTATCAGTTCAGAAGCTGAACAAATATTTTCTCGGCATTCTTATTTACAACTATGTCAATGGAAAACTTCCCATTCCTTTAATACACTCATGTCAGTTTCCTCAGGCGTCATCGACTCGTTTTGCAAAGGCTAACAACTTCTTATTACCTAAACCCAGGACTAATTATGGAAAGTTTACCACAAATTTTTCATCTGTGTCCTTGTGGAATTCTTTGCCTCTCGAAATGAAGAACGTATCCCTCGTAATGTTCAAAAAAGCCTTGCGTTTGCACTTATTAAATTCCTAATGCTTTATATTATTCAGAGTAACTGTTATTGCATTTTAGTGTATGCTTTTCATGCTTATTTGTACATTTTGTATTACTTAGGTTTGTTTTTTTCGTGTTTATCTGCACATTTTGTATTACTTATATTTTCTATCTTTACCACTGTCTACTATAGCGTTATATCTCTGATGTATGATTTTATAGGAGGTCTCACTCACAGTCTCGCGACTTTGAGACCTCCTTCTGTATCTGTACTTATCATATGCATTGTATCACTTGTATTTCAATAAAATCAATTTCAATTTTAATTTCAAAAGTACTATCGGTCTTGTGGACACTGGTGTGCTACTTGTTGCTATGTTATGGGTGCGTGGTATCGCAAGCCCACTTTTCGTCGAGGAGGGGATATTTTGCGCCCAGTTTGCGTTTGTTCGGGTGTAGTTACGATTGGAAGACGAAGTTTTAGAGTCGAATTCACTCTATTGTAGAATAATGGCGATGTGGGCGAGTTGGTATTGTTACATTTTGCAGAATCAGCAGCGCAAGCACGTATGAGCTCAAAGAGAAGGTGACACACTGAAGGAAGTGAAGCACCTTATTACAGCGCTTACGTGCTTGCCCTGCGGATTCTGCAAAATCAGTGCATTGGCTCACGCAACTCATAAATTGTTTTAGGTATAGACCTATCCCTTACAAAAGTCGTGCATGCTATTCTGTTGCATGTCAGCAAAAAGTCTGTTGGAAACAAGGAAACTGAACAAAACGACATCAGAATAATTATCACGCCTTTTTAAGGGCCACTTTGAGAATGCGGAGCTGCGCTTGACTGGGATTCAGGGTTTCCGTTGGTGGCCACTTTGTGCCAAATTGGCTGCTTTACGATCTAGAAGGATCCGTTGGTGGGCTAGTTGGTACATGTATTTCAGGTTGGCTCCAAGCTATTATCTGGCTACTTCTGAACTGCTGTACTGCCGCATTAAGGAGCCATTTCTCTTAATATCTGCAGATAAAATACGCAGTTTCCAAGCTTTTCTCTTGTGTCTGCCGGCGCACAAAAGCGTCCTCCCCTCACCAACGGATCAGTGCGTGCTCATCGAGGCAACCCAAAGCTACGCACGGCGCGCCTACTAATACGGAGTGGCGAAGTTGGGTGCATGTTGGCAAACACGTGGCTAGCATGCTGCTCACGCAGCCCGCCATCCATGCTGATGCTACACACAAGTATTGATTCTGACACCAGCACGTGTTCTCGTGTGAACTATACACAAAAACGGAAATGCACAGCAAAACGAAGCTGAGCCTTGCGGCGTGCCTTGGTTAGGGAGGTGAAAAAGCTCGCTCCGGATGTTGGCAATTCCCACTGTGGCTGTGCGGTTGGTGAGGAAAGCGAGCATGTAGGCGTATGTTTTGGCGCCACAGCCGATATCTTAGAAGTTGCGGAGAATGGCTTCGTGTGCTCACATTGTCAATGACGCCCTTTACGTCCTGAGCTAGAACAGATGACTTGCTGTGCTTGCTCAAATGGAGAAAGATATATTCCTTTATCTGTAAGAGGACGTCTTGTGTGCAGAGCATTTGGCGGAAGCCGAACGTGGTGTTCGGGTAGTGGCCCGTTTCTTCGAAATGTATAATGAGCCGGTCGTTGACCACGTGCTCAAAGAGTGTCCCAGCGCAGGACGTAAGGGAGTTGGGGCGAAGATTTGCAGTCGAGATGGGCTTGTTTGGCTTCGGTACCATGGTCACCTCCGAGTGCTTCCAGGCATTTAGTAGCTCGCCCTTCACCCAGCAGTCGTTATAGCGCAGAAGGAGCGCCGTCAACACCCGAAGCGGTAACTGTCATAGGTGCTTATTGGTGACTCTGTCTTTTCCTGGGCTCGTATGGCGTGTAGCCTAGCAAGGGCCGCGTGTAGCTCTGCCTGCGTGAAAGGCCGATCTAGCTCTCCGTTTGGTGCTCCTCGGTACCCCCTGGGTGTTGGAGGGTTGAGGAAGGTAGCTGGTAGGTTAACAGTCAAGTAGCTTTGCTGAAGTTCTTGGAGTAGTTGGTGCTCTGTGCCCTTATAGTTGAGGATGAGCCGCTGAATTGTATGTCTTTGTTGAGTTTTGGTATGGGTGTCGTCGATCAAGGCTCGAAGAATGTGCCAAGTATTCTTTGTGCTCCATGTCCCTCGATGTTGGTCGCAGAAGGACCACCAGTTCTGGCTCGCAAGGTTTTCGGCATACTCCTATGCCTGTCTGGTAGGTATGGCAATGCGGCGCTTGAGCTTGCGGTTGAGCTTTTGCCGTCGCCATTGCTTGATAAGCGATCGTCGAGCCTTCCATAGGTGAAGGAGATGATTATCTATTGCCGGATTGTCCTCGTTCAGGTGTATCGTTTTGGTATGGCCGTCAGCGACACCTACTATACCGTTTAACCAGGCTTCAATGTCTTCGATGGTCAAGTCATCGTAAAGTTCATTCCTGTACGCGGTCCAGTCCGTGAGCCGCGCTTTTCCTGTCTTGAGCGAACGGTGAGCATCTTCAACCTCTATTTGGATGATGGGATGGTCGCTCCGTAGAGTGTCCGGGGATCTTGTCTACGTTGCATTGTGCACGTCTCGAGTGAACGTGAGATCAGGATTAGTATCCCTCGACACGCCGTTGCCCATTCGTGTTGGTTGGAGCAAGTCATTCCACGGTGTCAAAGCGTGTTGCTGTGCAGCGTCGTGAACACACTCCCCCTTCTTGGTGGTGTTGTGGTAGCCCCAGGCCGCGCGTGGGGCATTGAAGTCCCCAACTACGACAAGTCGGTTGCCGTTAACCTTTTTACGAAGCTCGCGGACGAAGTGGTCGTATTGGTGTAGCTGCTCCCGGGGTGGGCTGTAGAGGTTGGCCAGGTATAAGCTCTGTTGAGTCTTCCGAGTGGGGATTATCTCCATGGTGGTATGTTCGATATCAATGTCTTCAATCTCATGAGCCTGTACGGTTAGAGTCTTCTTGACCAGAATTGCGGTGCAGGGTGTGCGTGCGAGAGTGCTGTAGCCAGGGAGCTTTATTTTTTCTGTGTTGGTTTCCTGCAAGGCGATCATACTGGTTTGTTTGTTTTAACATATTCTTACAAGTTTGCAGAATGGGGTCTGTGGGATCTGCAATTCCAGTGCCAGATTCGGAAAAGGGCTCAAACTGTCTGCGTGTGGGAGCCGCCATGTTAGCAGTTCGCTTCCGCCTGGTGCCAGTCGTTTGGTACTGTCGATCGAAAATCCGCTACAGATTCATCCCCGCAGTCTTTCGCTCTTTGCGTTTGGTTACAGACCAAACGTTTGGTTCCCGCGTCCGGCCACTTTCATGAAGTAGGGAATCACCCATTATGCGAACCAGAACACTGTAGTAATATGAAGGCTGTCAACCCTACTACAATCATCAGAGTCATGGCCGAGAGCACAGAGAGGCTGCTTAGTAATGGCTAGGCAGGTGGTGTCTGTCGCCCAGGTTTACCCCATTCCTTGAGTCATGGCCGAGAGCACAGAGAGGCTGCTTAGCAATGGCTAGGCAGGTGGTGTCTGTCGCCCAGGTTGACCCCATTCCTTGATCTTGCTTGCATGTGTTTGGAGGGGGCTTAGTCCGTCCCTCCTTCCCGCGTCCCACAGCGCATGCGCGTCCCCTCCCCCTCTCTTTCCTACGCTCACCCCCTTTCTCTCCTCTATGAATCCTCTACTCTACGGAGCGTCCCACAGCGCATGCATGTCCCCTCCCCTATCCTCTCCTACGCTCACCCCCCCCTCTCTCCTCCAGGAATCATCTACTCTACGGAGCGGCTCCGGCGTCCCACACCCCCCACATCGCATGCACGTCCCCTCTCTCTCCTCTCCTACGGTCCCCCCGTCCTTTCCTCTAAGAATCCTCTACGGAGCGGCGCGCACGACAGGTGGTGTGACAGCTCCATACTCCGCTGGGGGGCGCCACGGTAGTTCCGCGGTATGAAAATGACGGAGCGCGCGCGCCTCATTCTCTCTCCTGTGCAGCGCCGCGATGAGCGCCCGGACCGCTGCCGTGAAATGAGAGCGGCGACGTTCCTCCCGCTCAAGCTAATTATCTCCCCGCTGCTTCGCATCCACACATGGTTCCCTTTAGCGGGAGATGGGGAATTTTTTTTATTATTTATTTTATTTGCATCTTTCTCGATTTTTCGGTCACGGACAAGATGATGATTTTTCGCTCACAACCAACGACGCCGACGCCGGAATTTCTGCGAAACGAGCTCTTTAACGCTATCGCTTTAAAAAAGTGAAACAACCAAGGAGCGTGTCAACAGTCGATTAATGAAGTTTATTTCATTGTCTTGCAACAATAGAGAAGGTTGATTTATACAAAGTGCTGCGTTCTTTATGATGTGATAGGTCGCCGAGATTGCTCGCGTGGTCTGATTAGGATGACGATTCAAAATTCTGTTATTTCGAAGACTGTATTACATTTGCAATACTGACAATGCGAGGCGAGATGAAAAAACGGCTCCAATCAATGAATTTAGATGCGCCTTGAGGCACGTGTTAATACATTGACCAGTACGCCTGGCCGATGTACACGTGAGCACATGAAATAGGAATTCGGTTAACAACTCCTACAAAACAAATTAAAAAAGAAACAAATTTGGAAGCATCTGGCCGCGTTTTTTTTTTTTTTTTTTTTGCCCACTGCAGACCCCTGCGACTTTTTGTGCACTAAAGAGCCAGTGAGACTAAGTGTATTTGTTACGGAAAAGACAACCCTGCCCCATATCGCTTCCCTGCATTTTTGAAGCCGTGCGGCTTCTTATGAATACATGGAATAACTGCAATAATTCTAGTTTCTTCATTATTCACAGGTGGAGGACGTCCTTATTTATCTTTCTTTGCGATGCAAATGAGCTTTTGGCAAACCGATGCAATGATACACAGGATACACCGCTTCCTTGAGCGATCAATTTACAGCTGGAAAATATACTACTGAGCTTTTGTGCACAAGTTTTTATCGACTGGCCCGCGCACGCAAGCATATCACATTTCGTCGTTAAACAATATTCGAATGAGCCGACGCGACACGAAACACCGGTTTCGATGAACACTACCTGCAAACATGCTTCGCGGTGAAACTTAAAAAAAGCATGTACTAAGAAACGGCCAATTGTTAGAGCAAGGCACTGGACAAGGGAATTTTAGACCCATCCCTTCTTCATTAAACACTTATAGAATGTGTTCACTTCTTTGTACAGCGCGTGAATTGCCAATTTAAATCAAATAATAATCTGTATACATATCTGTGTTCCACTTCACATAGCTTAGGATAGTACGTTTTGACTACATGTATCGGCACGCGATAACTTGAATGCCGCTTAACTGCTCCATCCGACATACATCCACTCGTAAATACCTACGCTGACTGACCAGTTATTCCTTTCACATTTCATCATTTCATGCGTAGAGATACATGCAGGAGCGTTGTAGTATTTAGGATTTAATAACAGTCAACAAGCGGCGACGTATTCAGTTTGTTTCGTGCTCCCACGGCGGAAAGAGCAGCGAGCGACGGCACAGCTGGCCAGCCGGCTCGCTCGGCGTGCGCACTTTTCCCATAGTGTTCCGCGCACCCGCGGGGCGTTCTGGCATTGCTTGAAAAAGGTCTGTTGTGACAGTTGTTCGCGCTCGTGCTGTGTATACTTGTGCGTTCGTTTCGTGCGTCTTTAAGCGCGCTTTAAGAGTCGAGCTGTGACAGTTGTTAGTCCGCACTCGTTCTGTGTGTGCTCATTTCGTGCGTCCTTTCTGCTTGAGCTGCGCGCCACAAGTTTCGAGCTCCTTGCCGTTCTTCGTGTGACATTACAATTTGCTGCTGTAGCTTTATTCATTCGGCCTTGAGGCGAAACAATGTACAGTAAACGCTCAACCACCTCTGTGAAGACACGTCTCACTTTCCTGTTATACGGTTCCCTGTGACAGAGGGATCAGCCATGTTTTTCATCATTTAATTTTGCCATCGCCGTTTTATTAGCAAAATAGAAAATCAAGTTCAAGGTTTCACTGGGAAATTTCATTCTGAAATTTCCGCACATGACGTCATATATTTCAAAGTTTTTTTTTCCTTTTTTGGCGACATTGGCTCAGCGAAATCACACCACTTGACCCATTGATATCCTTGGCCTCCCTTCGCAAGGCACCTAATCATAACACTAGCACAGCACTTGTTTTTTTTTACCACAGCTATGACACACATTGTCTCCACAGCTAAATTTGTCGCTTCACTACATTTTAGTTTCTATTATTTTGATAATAGTACCGTCATCGAAAACACAGCAGGTAAGGTACAACAATGCTTCCTGCTTTTGCAAACAGTGACTCGAATATTTTCCAAAGGGGATATATTTTCTATAAATGCAATCCGATCAGAACAATAGGTACGACGGGCAATAAGAAATCCCCAGACACGCCCAGTTCTCCTGTGGCTCACCAAATACAAAAGATGTAACACCGTTACAAGAATCTGAAGTGCATGAGCCTGTTCAGCATATGTAAGCAGGAGACAGGGGGGTTACCTAGAGGAGTGGGGATAGTGCAAAATGCGCTGCAGATGGTGGCTACAGACACATGTCAGGTATGCACTGAAGGGTGATCTAGTATACTTTAGCCAGAGTTTATAAATATGCCGACGCACTTTATGGCGACACGGCCAAAAGCATGCTGCTCAGTATTGCATGGGGTAAATCCCACCATATTTGTGTCCTTCTGAATTTCTTAATTAGCAGGATTAACTGACTATTTTCCAAAGCAATGAAGCTGGTTAAAAAATTCGGACGCACTAGTGGTACAAAGACTGAGACTACAGCAGAGCACGAGACTTTTCCCTCCTCCTTTCTCCCGTCCTTCCCCCTCACATCCCTTTCTCACTCCCTTGCTATGCTATACTATACACGGCAAAGCAGACCTAGGCGCTATCACATAGAGGCAAATAAAGCTGTGTTATTACAAAGCAGAATATATGAGCTATGTGTTTTAAGAATAAAACTGTGGAGGAGCATGTAACGGTTTCTTTCGACATAGAATTCCATTCGCGGATAGCTCTTGAGAAGAAGCTATACTTAAAACAACCAGTGTGAACAGCAGCAGCACGAGTAAACAGTGAATGACGATGCGAAGAAGTTTCACTGATGACGCCTGAGGCACCAGAGGCACTCATTGACCTTTGTACAAACAATCTATGTGATGATTCCAGCGAAGATCACTTGCGAAAATCATACCAAGGTACTCATGTAGCTCAACTCTCTTGAGTCCGGAATTCTTAATATATTAAGAATAATTTGAATAATTTTCCTTTTTAGAGACTGTCATAACTGCGGTTTTTAGCGGGATTAGTACCATTTGATATTCATCAGACCATTTCTTCATCTTCTGTAAATTTTCGTGTAATTGTACCTGGTCACCTGTTGCCCCTACATTATCAGATATAGTGCAGTCGTCTGCAAAGAAACTGATGAAAACGTCTACATCATTCGGGAGGTCATAGGTAAATAAAAGGAACAGAAGTGGGTCCAGAGCACTACCTTCGAGTAACCCAGACTGTACAGCTGAAACTGGAGACTGTGTCACCAGTTTCGACATATTGCTGGCGAGAAGGCAAATTAGATGAAAACCAGTGTGTAATCGAACATGACATCAATGTCTCTTATTAATGTGCGGTGGTGCACTTTATCTCTAAAAGAAATATAGTTTCTTAGTGCGCAGAACGTTTTAGAAAGGAGTCAGATAGGAAAGAGCGAAGGCATGCATGATGGCATCACTGTCAAGGTCCTGTCATCACCAGGTTGAGAGCAGTTTTGGCAACCAGGTTGACAGGCTTAAGAAAGCAGGCTTTCCTGATCAATTGCTCTCAGGCATTGCAGAGTCACTTCTGAATGAAATGAAGCACGGAAAGAATGCGAAGCACGCAACTCAGGAAGAGCCAAAGCCGAAAGTTTCTGCCATACCGTACGTGCACAAAGTTTCGCACTGCTTAAAAAGGATTGTTGAAAAAACTGGGGTGAAGGTTGTTTTCACGGCAAAAAACAAGCTAGGGTCTCTGTGCAAAAGAGTCAACTCCGAAGGATCTTCAAATGTTCGGTGTAATAAGAGGCATACAAAAATGTTCGTAGAATGTATTATAGGCGTTGTGTATCGCATTTCTTCATCATGTGATCGATACTACATCGGTCAGACAGGGCGGTGTCTGAACGATCGCCTTAGGGAGCACGCAAATCTCATGCGCGGATCAGTGGGCAGCCACTTGGCAAGTCACTGTGCCAATTGTGGGTGCACCCCGATGTTTGATGAATGCCGCGTAATGGCGAGATATAGGGACAAGAGGGCACGTGAAATACATAAAGCTTTTTTTATACGCAAGGCCGGAACTGAGTGTGTAAGTGCCCCGTCTGTTAACCTGTTGGACAATGAGTACAAGTATCTTTTAAGTTAAAATGCAAATCAAGTTTGAATAAGATGTTCTGGCGCATGCGCCATTATTCCCCCCCCCTTTTTCTGTGTGCCATACTCTCGCCCTCTTGATTGTATATATATTCCCGCCAATCTGTGCAATAAAGTGGTTGTAAGTGTGCGCTCTTTCCTATCTGACTCCTTTCTAAAACGTTCTGCGCACTAAGAAACTATATTTCTTTTAGAAATGCAATACCAACCAGCCCAAGTGGCTACTCGTTTGCACTTTATCAGAAGCTTTCGCGAAATCCATAAAAAGTCATATCCGTCTGTCCCCTCAGGAATTAAATATTTCCGAAAGATCATGCACTTTTTTGATGAACTGTGGCGTAGTAGAGAAGCCTTATCGAAAGCTATGCTGGCAGTTTGATAATGAATTATGTTCATTTATGTAACTTATTAAATGTTTCGAGATTATATGTTCTATCAGATTTCAATAGGTGCTAGTCATTGGAAAAGGCCGATAGTATGCTATGTTGTCAGTACTGCCACTTTCAAGGATAGGAATCCCTTCAGCTTTCTTCCACTCCTTGGGTAAGGAACCGCAATGAAGTGAAGACCTGAAAATTAGTGTGATATATTCTGAATTTTCTTCAGTGTATCGGTGCACATATTCATTAGGAATGCCATCGATTCCAGGGCTTTTCTTTATCTCCAAATTAAGCAAGAAATTAAGCACACCCTGTTCGGAAATTTCAAAGTCAGTAATAGGCAGCCTGTTTAATAGCGATTCAATGTTCGGCAACATGTCGTTATCTTCTGTTAACATTGATGCAAAGTATTCATTAAAACTCTCAGCGGCAGGACACTCCATAGACTGAGTCAGTGAGTGAGTATTCAATGATAGATTAACATAACTCTAAAAATTACACCATCTCCCGCTAAAGGGAATCATGTGTAGATGTGAAGCAGCGGGCGCTAACGCTTACACTGGCGGCGGCGTTGACGCTGGCGCTCATCGCAGCGTTGCGCAGGAGAGAAAACTGGGGAGGCGCAAAGCAGGCAGTGAGAGAGAGAGAGAGAGATACTCTTTATTGGAAAAACAGAGATTTTTGCCGGCGTCTATATAGCGCTGACATGCTACTCTGTATAGGGATGGGGAAGGGGACTAAAAGATTTCAGAAGAGAGGGAAGAAAAGAATGAGAAAAAAGAATATAAACAAATAAGAACGGTGCATGTGAACCTGATAAAAGTATTTACAGTTAGGGTGTCAGGTAAGTTAAGCTTTTCCTGTATTCGATCATTAGAGCCTTTCGACAAGGCCAATTTCGGACAGGTAATTGACTAACGAACGTATAACCCGACACTGTTTTGAATGTCCGGGCACTGGGCCTAATATGTTGCGCAACGTTAACTGTTCGTGGTAAATCTTGTCCACTTGCCGTTCAAGCAATTGTCTCTCGTCGCGGTACGCGGGGCATTCAAGTAGTATGTGCTCCACTGTTTCTATGTTGCCACAGTTATCACAACAGGGACTTGTGGTACGCCCAATGCGGTACAAATAACTGTTCGTGTATGCCACGTTCAGTCGCAGACGATGATATAATGTCTCTAGGTGACGAGGGAGTGGATGGGAAATTTTCGCTCTCACTTCTGGGTCAACACAAAACAGGAAGTTATCTTTGCGAAACTGCAAATTCCACACGCGGTCTTTTTCCTGATGGGCATATCTTTTAGCGATGTTCGAAGCGTCGGCTTTGGTAAAAAAATATTCTTCTGAAATTTCGGTATTGGAGTCCATTTCGGGCAGCTTCATCCGCTTTTTCGTTTCCCGAAATACCAGCGTGGCCAGGTATCCACTGGAACGTAATACTATGTCCAGCAATCTTAGCCCTGTGATGAAGATATGCGATATCAGACGCTACCGGTTGGTGATTACCACGCTTAAGCCTGTTCCACATGCTTTGTAGGGCTGCTTTAGAATCTGTAAATATTGCCCATCTTTTTGGCGGATGCTGTCGTAGTATAACCAAAAGGGCCTCCCGAATGCCATATAACTCCGCTGACGTAGAGGATGTCGCTCTCTCTAGACGAAACGCGAGGGATTTTCCTGTAGAGGGCACGAAAACTCCGTACGATGATCGACACTGGGTTGTAGAGCCATCTGTGAATATGTGCGTTTCGTCGGCGTATTCTCTGTATATATACTCTAACGCTATCTGATAGGTTGCTGCTTGGGGCATTTTCCTTTTTGCACCGATTCCGGGGATATATGACACAATTTTTAGTGGTGACAGTGTCCAGGGCGAGATGAACTTTGGCGTAATAGGTGACGCCTGAGCAGGGATCGAAAGACGTGCGCATATGCTTCCAACGGCCTTCCCGAAGCTAGATGTAGGACTGGCTTGGGAGATATTCCTTAAAAAGTGGGTCTTGGTGTGAATAACGTGCCTGAGGTGAATCCGAAGTGTCTCCTGCGCAGATATCACTTCAAGAGGCAGGCATCTGGCTTCTGCTACAGTTCCTGCTCGAGACGACCCCTTTGGAAGGCCAAGACATATTCGGAGACTGTTGTTTCGTGCTGCATCCAGTTTTCTCCTGCTTGTGTAGGATATATTATGCAGGATGGGCAGGTAATACCGCAATGTGCCGTCGACGTAAGCTTTATGGAGGAGCACCATTGATCGGCAGTTGCTGCCCCACTGTGACCCAGCTAAAAATCGGAATACGTGCGACGCCGACGAAATCTTCTCGCTGAGTTTCTTAACTTGAGGAGACCATGTAAGGTTCCTATCAATGGTCACTCCAAGGAACCTTTGTGTCTTGACGTATGGAAGGGCGCGACCACCCAACACTAGTGGGTATTTTTCCATTCTCCTCCTCGAGAAAGCCATAGCGACGCTTTTGTCGGAGGACAGGCTGAGACCTCTT
>JALIZH010001574.1:0-10314 GCA_030522465.1 Rhipicephalus appendiculatus | reverse complement strand
AAATCGTAGATTTCCTGAAGGATAACACAGACAAAAGCTTGTTGGCTTGCTCCTTCGACATAAAGGACTCGTACTATTCCTTGCCTCAAAACAAACTAATCGCATGCGTAGAAGAGTGTATCGATGACTATGGCGCGGTTGCGTTTCAGAATTCAGCCGGGTTATCTGTTTTAGGCTTTTTTAGATTTGCTTCGCTGCTATCTCCGCTCGACGTTTGCCACATGGAATGGAAAAGCTTTCCTTCAGAAGCAGGGTGTATGTATCGGCTCCTGTTTGGCGCCGATTCTTAGTGACATTTTTTTGGCCCACCATAACAGGAATCTGGCACGTGTGTTGTCGGAGCACAAGATTGTCAAAGTCGTCAGATACGTGGACGATTACCTCGTCCTTTTTTGAGCCGGAAGCGCACGTATCGGTAGACGAGCTCAAGAAGGTTTTTCTGATAGCCTTAGTCCTCTTGTCATAACCGTTGAAGAGCCGTCCGACAGCGTACTACGGTTTTTAGATCTTGAGCTTCATTTCATGGAACAGCACACATGTTGGGAATATAAACCCAGAGCTAAAAAAGCCCCTGTTGCCGTACCAATCCGCGCATTCGAAGCTGGTTAAAAGGAGTATTGCCAATCTTTGTTTTGGAAACGCGTTGAAGATGTCCTGCCACCATAAGATTCAAGAAAGTCTTAACAATCAGTCTGAAAGGTTAGCGGCAGCAGGTTTTCCCACAGTCGGTGCAGGTGTCTGTTGTCGAGGGTCTGCTAAAAAGATGCCGCTTGAAGAGTAGTCCACGGGATGCAGCCGTCCAACAGGTGGAGAGTAGGAGCAGAGTGGCGGTAGTGCCTTATTTGCACAAAACGGCTCACAACCTTAAGAAAATGGCTAGTCGTGTGGACGTCAAAGTAATTTTTTCAGCACCGGAAAAGCTTGGCAGGTTATGCCGCTTAACGGACCCGTACCGGAAGCCAGCTGTCGGTTGCTCCAAGAACCATCGCGACCCTCCAGTAGAGTGTGTACAAGAGGTAGTGTATGAGCTCCCGCTGACCTGTGGAAATAAGTATATAGGTCAGACGGGAAGATGCCTTAATGATCGTCTTCGCGAACACCGGTTAAACGTTACTAACAAGAACAATTATGGTCACTTGTTTGTTCATTGCTTGGGAGTGCGGTTGCGCACCAATGCTCGGTTCCTGCACTGTTCTGGCGAAGCACAAAGATAAAGACGTCAGAGAGATTATAGAAGCGCAAGCTATCTCTCGCAATGGTGACACGTGTGTGAGTGCACCATCAATTGACCTTTTAGATAGGGAAAGGGCCTTTCTGGTTGGCTAGTGCGTGGACTGGTGGCGCCCTGTGCACGGATAAATAGTCTGTTGTTTCCTTGGAATAAAATTGTTGAAGTTAGCGCACCGTGGTGTCTCTCTCATGTCCTTGTATTGCTAGCGCTGAATATGTTTTCAAGCCCTTCGGAGAGGTGCGGGCATTTTTTTTCTTAGCAGTCTCGCGTAAAAATTACCAATGTCTGTACTCGCCGATCCTGGGTAGATATTGCCACGCGCGTTTCTTTTACTGTATTCGGTTTCCGCCCACAAAGACTATCAGCACTACTCAGAGCAGACCGCGCGTTATTGTTCCAGAAGCTACTCGGTTGTAGTAGATCGTTTTGTTAAGATTGCGCGCAAGACGGTAACACTCAAGATTATTCCAGACCTTGCGCGACGACTAGTGATAAGGCTAGAATGTTCGACGCATGCTTTATAAAAGCCGGCGCGTTCCAACGATGTTCACTTGATCGACGGCCGACGCCCTGTTCGCCGCTATCAGTGCCAGCGTGTATTGCTGTAATGTGACCTTCCGTTTACCGGCCACAAGTTCGGCCAAATAAACAGTTTCATCTGGAACATACTGCCTGCTGCCTTCGTCGACGTCACACTCACGTGACATCTGGTGGAGGTGCTGCTTCTTTCATGTACCGGACGCCCCCGTCAAGCCGTGAACCCAGCCCAAATCGTGACGAAGACACCGACCTTTTCACGGACAGTCCAGCCAGCCGCCGGCTGAAAGGACTACCCCCGCAGCACGGACTACTGCCCGACAAGCCGAAAGCCACGGCGACAAAGAAAAAAGGCACGATGACCACCGCTGTGTCCCCTACAACCATCGTGATGCAGCCACCCAGAGAGCCACCGAGCTTCCACGCATCGCCTAGCGAAGACCCGGAAACCTGGCTAGAGACGTGCGAATGAGTCGCGACCTTTAACAACTGGGACTCCGAGGAAAAACTGCGCCGCGCGTACTTCTACCTAGAAGGCGCCGCGAGGACGTGGTTCGAGAACCGAGAATCCACGTTACAAACCTGGGATCTCTTTCGGACGACGTTCCTAAGCACGTTTACCAGCGTGGGCCGCAAGGAACGGGCCGCAGCTATGTTGGAGACCCGTGTGCAGCTGCCCAATGAAAGCATCGCTATCTACACGGAGGGAGATGAATCGCCTGTTTCGACACGCCGAGCCAAGTATGCCCGAAGAGAAGAAAGTCAGGTTCCTAATGCGGGGTGTGAAACAAGAACTCTTCGCTGGCTTGATAAGAAACCCGCCGAAGACGGTCGCCGAATTCGCCTCCGAAGCCTCGGAAATTGAGAAGACGCTCGAGATGCGGACACGGCAATACAACCGCAGCTTCTCGACTACAAGCTATGCCGACATCCAATCGCTGGGAACCGCCGACTTGCGTGAGACGATCCGAGCGATCGTGCAAGAAGGAGTTGCGAAAACCTCTACCTTCAGTGCAGCCTCAGGTGGATTCCATCGCTGACGTCGTACGCCAGGAGATCCAGCAATAACTCGGCGTTCCGCAGTCTCCAGAGCCGCAGCTGCAAGCCATGAGCTACGCTGCTGCAGCCCGACGCAGTGAACCCCTCCACGGCCCCGTCAGGACGGCGCACAGCCGCACTACCGTCGCGAGTGCTGCGGTTGTATTGCCGTGTCCGCATCTCGAGCGTCTTCTCAATTGTCGAGGCTTCGGAGGCGAATTCGGCCACCGTCTTCGGCAGGGTTTCTTATCAAGCGAGCGAAGAGTTCTTGTTTCACACCCCGCATTAGGAACCCGACTTTCTTCTCTTCGGGCATACTTGGGTCGGCGTGTCGAAACAGGCGATTCATCTCCTCCGCGTAGATAGCGATTCTTTCATTGGGCAGCTGCACACGGGTCCCCTACAACCATCGATTGCCACGCGCGTTTCTTTTACTGTATTCGGTTTCCGCCCACAAAGACTATCAGCACTACTCAGCGCAGACCGCGCCTTATTGTTCGAGAAGCTACTCGGTTGTAGTAGATGGTTTTGTTAAGATTGCGCGCAAGACGGTAACACTCAAGATTATTCCAGACCTTGCGCGACGACTAGTGATAAGGCTAGAATGTTCGACGCATGCTTTATAAAAGCCGGCGCGTTCCAACGATGTTCACTTGATCGACGGCCGACGCCCTGTTCGCCGCTATCAGTGCCAGCGTGTATTGCTGTAATGTGACCTTCCGTTTACCAGCCACAAGTTCGGCCAAATAAACAGTTTCATCTGGGACATACTGCCTGCTGCCTTCGTCGACGTCACACCCACGTGACAATATGAACTGTCAATCACCTGTGGCACATACCCGCATACCTGTGGCACGTGCCCGCCCGTGGTATACAGGTATGTGCCACACGTGTCTAGGGGAAAGAGTTTGAGGACGTAGGCGACGGGATGGCCATGTTAAATGCGAAGCATTTCTTTGCGTACTGCAAGCACTTTGGGCGTTTATATCTATCTATCTATCTATCTATCTATCTATCTATCTATCTATCTATATATCTAGCCGCCTACGTCTGGGTGCTCTCGTGATCACCTCCTTAACTTGAGGTCGACCAAAGTTAGTGCAGGAGGGTAAGAGGATTTGCCGAATTTGTCTGGCAGGTCTTGACTTGAATGACGTGAAAATCCCGTCGCATACGTGGTCAAACTCATTTCTCGGGACAGGTGTGGTTCATACCCGTAAATCACGGGCCGCAGTATGCGGGTATGAGCCACAGGTCTCTGACAATTTATATCTACCCAGGAACGGCGAGGCCAAACATTGCTCGTTTAAATGCGAGAGCGTTAAGAAAAACTGACATCGGCGGCGTTGATCCGATGAATGCAAAGAATAGAAATCAGAGCCCAGAAGGAATCAAACCCAAGCATTCTGCGTGGCAATCAAGTATTCTACCACAGAGCCACGACAGGTCTCGGAGCTGCTTTGGAAAAAGACCCTATGCAGGCGTAATGTTGGTGAAACGTGAATTGTAATTGCAGTGCTGGCTATCTAATTTTGAAAAACATTACATATTGTCACGGTAAATAAAGGAAAACAAGTAGCAACAGGGCGAACAGCGGGACAGCTTCGATCGAGCAGCACGCCTTCGTCTTTATCTCCGACCAGCGATCTCTCCGCCATGCACAAATAATGGCGAAGCTAGCCGCGCAAGAGCCAGATACCCACTAAATGTCCGTGTCACTACTCTCCCTCTTGAAAAGCATCGACTCGATGCTTTCGAATGTGTGAAGGCAAGAGCAAGCCTTCAGCGCGTGTAATACGGCTTCATCCTGGCCACGTGGACGACGTCCGGTTGTACTGCACGGCGGGAGGATCGTTCACCAGTCTCTGCGACAACTTGGTAGTTGACATCGTTGAGGCGTTGAACAACCCGGTAAGGGCCGATATAACGGTGTAGGAGTTTCTTCGACCGGCCGCGTTGACGTACAGGGCTCCAGATCCACACTTTTTCTCCGGGGTGGTAGGCGACTTCTCTGTGGCGAAGGCTGTACCTGTGAGCGTCGTAATGTTGCTGTGAGCGAATGCGCAAGCGAGCTAGTTGACGAGCTTCTTCGGCACATTTCGCATACTGGGCGGCATTTTCGGTGGTGGTCGCAAAGGCGTCAGGTAAAAGCATGACGTATAAACGTATAACATCGTAGTAACCTCGCGGCCGTGAAGCAAGCGGAAAGGGGTAAATCCTGTAGTCTCCTGCACGGCGGTGTTATACGCGAAAGTTACGAAAGGAAGGACACTGTCCCAGTTCCTGTGGTCCACGTCGACATACATGGAAAGCATGTCTGTGATGGTCTTATTGAGCCGTTCTGTTAGACCGTTCGTTTGCGGATGGTAAGCTGTCGTCCGGCGATGTACGGTGCCGCTAAGTGTCATCACTTCTTCCAGCAGTTGCGCGGTGAGGGCCGTGCCTCTGTCGGTTAGAACCACGGCAGGTGCACCATGGCGGAGGATGACCGCATGAATGAAGAAGTCGGCGACATCGCTTCCAGTACCTCGCGGAAGTGCCCGTGTTTCGCAATAGCGGGTTAAATAATCCGTCGCAACTATTATCCAACGATTACCCGCTGAAGATTTCGGAAATGGGCCTAGCAGGTCCATGCCAACTTGCTAAAATGGTGATTGAGGTGGCTCCACAGGGTGTAAAAAGCCAGTAGGTTTCATGGGCGGAGTCTCGCGCTGCTGGCAGTCTCAGCAGGTTTTGACGTAGTGCTTGACGGTACGGGACAGTTTAGGCCAGTAGTACTTGTGGTGAATACGAGCGAGAGTACGCGTGAACCCTAAATGTCCAGAAGACGGTTCGTCATGAGACGCATTTAGGATTTCTTCTCGCATCGCAGATGGTACTACCAGAAGGGCGGTTCGAGCGCTGGGATCAAAGTTCCGCTTGTACAGGATGTTGTCGCGAAGGAAAAATGATGAAATCGTGCGCCTGAATGTTCGTGGTGGCTGTTTAAGCTGGCCCTCAAGATAGTCGATGAGTGGACGAAGCTCTAGGTCATCAAGCTGTTTCTGAGCCAAGTCAGACGCTGTGACGGCCGTGAGGAAACTCTCGTCGTCAGTTTGGTCAGGAGTCGACTCGACTGGGGCAAGCGAGAGGCAGTCAGTGTCGGTGTGCTTGCTTCCCGACTTATAAATCACCGTAATTTGAAATTCTTGGAGGCGGAGACTCCATCGGGCAGGCGGCCTGAAGGGTCTTTGAGGCCTGCAAGCCAGCACAAAGAATGGTGATCGGTGACTACTTTGAAAGGTCGCCCATACAAATATGGTCGGAACTTGGCTATGGCCCACACGGCAGCTAGACATTCTTTTTCTGTGGTCGAATAGTTCGATTCAGCCGATGATAACGTACGGCTAGCGTAGGTGATCACTCGCACGATACCTTCTTGCCACTGCACAAGGACGGCGCCGAGGCCAACATTGCTTGCGTCTGTGTACACTTCAGTGTCACCATTTTCGTCAAATTGACCTAATATTGGTGGCGTCTGAAGGCGTCGCTGCAGCTCGCAAAAAACCTGGCGTTGTTCTGTGTCCCAAAAAAAAAGCGACGTTGTCTCTTGTGAGGTTGTGCAAGTGTTCTGCTATCTTCGAAAAATTCAGGACGAAGCGACTGTAGTACGCACAAAGTCCCAGAAAACGGCGAACGTTTTTTTTGTTCGCTGGGGTTGGTAAGGCAGCCACAGCTCGCGTTTTCTCGGGATCTGGACGAATTCCGTCGCTGCTCACTACGTGGCCGAGAAATTTGAGCTCCTAGTAGCCGAAGAGGCATTTTTCGGGCTTGAGTGACAGGCCAGCTGTTCGGAGCAAATCAAGTGCTGCCCGAAGACGCTGAAGGTGCTGCTCGAAAGTCGTTGAAAAAAACGACGACGTCATCTAAATAAACAAGACACGATTGCACACTCCAGACCGGACAAAATTTTGTCCATCATTCGTTGAAAAGTCGCAGGAGCAGAAGACAACCCAAAGGGAAGCACCTTAAATTCAAAGAGCCGGTCAGGAGTAATGAATGCGGTCTTTTCCCGGTCACGGTCATCGACTTCGATTTGCCAATAACCACAGCGCCGATCCATGGATGAAAAGTATCTGGTGTGTTGAAGTCGGTCGAGCGAGTCGTCGATGCCGGGAAGCGGATAGACGCCTTCCTTTGTCACGTTGTTCAGCTTGCGATAATCAACACAGAAGCGCAATGTGCCATCTTTCTTTTTCACCAACACAACTGGTGATGTCCATGGGCTTGTAGATGGCTGAATGATGTCGTCAGCAAGCATTTGTTGAACTTGTTCGTTGTCACGAACAAGAACGAAACCACTTGTCGGCACGAATCCTTACGACCCAGATTGGCAGGTTGAAGACACTTCGTAAGGCAGTCGACTCCTTCCAGCAGACATCAGACACTTCGCATCCTTACGAAGTGTCTTCAACCTGCCAATCTGGGTCGTAAGGATTCGTGCCGACAAGTGGTTTCGTTCTTCAAGCAGAACGAACTTCAGCTTCTACAAGCCGACAAGGAGGGAGGCTTTGTCGTGCTGACAACGAGGGCCTTCAGCGAACAAGCGGCAGCTGCCATAGAAAAGAACTTCAAACCAGTGACTGTCCAAGTGAATAAGGTAAAAGCCAAGGCCATGTTGCTTTGTAAAGAACTCGAGCTTACGAGACTTGCTAAATCTATTGGTGCAGCTAAGCTAGGTGTGTTGTCAATTTTTTTTCAGCGTGAAAACTCATAAGCCTGAAAATCCTTTCCGGTGTATTGTCAGCGAAAGAGATTCGTGGCAGAATCTAGTGAGCAGATATCTGCTAAAGCAACTTAATATGCTCCCTGTGGAAGATCCATTTTTTGTGAGGAACTCTGCCGACGTAACCCAATTTTTGCTTGATTTTCAAGGGGGCGGGTATGCGTTCTCGGTGGATGTTGTGGATCTGTTTTATTCAGTGCCGCATGTGGAATTGTTCAAAGTAGTGAAAGCTAGCATTGAAGACCTTGGCGTTTTGGCATTTGAGAGCTCTGCGGGTATCTCTGTTGACAATTTCATGACCCTTTTAGAATTTTATTTGTGTTCGACGTTTGTGAAGCACGAAGGGCAGGTTTATGTTCAACGCAACGGGATATGTATCGGCTCGTGTGTAGCGCCCGTACTGTGCAATTTGTTTTTAGCATCTTTTGACAGAGTGTTGGCTCGGGATCTTGACAATGCAAATGTGCGCAGGGTGTACAGATATGTGGACGACTTCTTGGTAGTTTTAAGTACTAAACCAGGTTTAACACCCATCAACTCGGTGGACGAAATCTTAAAGAAATTTCGACAACATGCGAAAGGGCTGTCCTTCACGCATGAGCTACCTACTAACGAAAAAATACGGTTTTTAGATTTGAGCCTCACTCTGACGGAAGAGCACATCTGTTGGGCCTACTGGCCTCGGTCGAGCAAAGAGCTGATGCCCTATGATGCTGCCCAATCAAAAGTGGTTAAGAGAAGTATTGCTTTTATGTGCTTGGAAGGTGCTTTGGCCAAGTCTTGCCCCCACAGATTGCAGGAGAGTTTTGACAACCAGGTCACCAGGCTATACTCAGCTGGGTATCCTCGCTCGGTCGTTGCAGCAGTGGCTGAATCCCTCCTTCAGAAGTTTAAAGGGCAAAAGAAGGAGTGTCAGCGGTTAGAAAAAAAAAGACCAGTTGTTGTTCCGTATGCCCATAAGGTTGCACACAACCTTTAAAAAAGGTGGCCAATAGGTACAAAGTACCTGTGGTGTTTTCTGCGCCGAGGAAGCTGTCGGGCTTGTGCCCACAGATTTCAAGAGGGCCCGTGCCTGCCCCCTGCGGTAAGAAGCATACGAGGCCCTACGTCACCTGTGCGACGGGGAGTGGTATATGAAATTCCGCTCTCCTGTGGAAGGGTTTACATCGGCCAGACCGGCCGATGCGTAAACGATCGAGCGAGGGAGCATGATCTGTCGATCAAGAATAATCTTTTGGCACATTTGCCCATGCACTGCAGCGCGTGTGGATGTGAGGCAAGATTTGACAATATCACCATTCTAGGGAAGAGCAAAAGGGTGATTGAGCGAGAGATGCTAGAAGCATACCTCATCTGAAAGAAAAAAAGATATCTGTATTAGCGATACCTCCTCAGTGTTACTGCGTTCAGCTGAATTTGATTTTTTCGACAGGTTTCTGACATAGCACCTGCATTGAAAGTGGCTGATTGTTGGTGTAAAGCAGGGGTGTGTTTGCGCATGTGTGGCATGGTCTATATATTGCGCTGGATTTGCAAGAATAAAATTAGTTGCGAGTTGACGCTCTTTCCTTTCGCCTTTTCTTCTCGTTGGTTTGCGTCGTCGAATTTTTCATGTAACATGCACCAACTAGCCCAACAACAAGTTTTACTAAGCGACGACACACTGCCTCATGAGGTGCTGGTATTCATGACTGAAATTTGTTAGTAGAATTTTAGCAGGCTCTTTTGTCAGTTCCATGAGGCCGCGGGCGACGCATACTTGACGCGACAAGAGCACGGACACATTGCCTTCCACAACCCGAAAGCGGTTCGGTTGATGTCACTCACCACGTTAACCAGCACACTCTAACGGGTCGGTACGGTCACTGAATCGTCGGATAAACGCAACGCCATCATTCGCGATTCGCATTCGTGCGAGTTTGCGTTACGTGAAAACGTCACCAGCAGCTCTTGGATATTTATAGTGGCCCCATATTTTCTAAGAAAGTCTAATCCCAAGATAACCTGCCTGGAGCATTCCCGCAACACGACGAATGTCCCGATGAAGGTCGAGGCACCAATACGCACTCGGGCAGTGCACCTGCCAACCGGCGTCAGTAGATGGCTGCCCGCCGTACGGAGCTGGGGACCACTCCATGGTGTCGTCATCTTTCGGAGAGCAGCCGCGAAGTCACCACTCAAAACGGAGTAATAGGCGCCGGTATCCACGAGAGCGGTGGCCTGGTGATTGTCGACGGTTACAGAAATATCGGCGGAAAATACTGCGTGTCACTTGTTCATGGTTCTCATACCACGTGCGAGCATAGTCTTCAAGTGCAAAGTAGACGTAGCGCAGTTTCTTGGTCTCGTTCCACTCGTTGGCTTGCTGCGACCCGGTCGAAGTGGTCGAGCCAGTCATCCACATCCTCGAACACATCACCGCGAAAGGACTTCGGGATGCGAGCTGCGTAGACCATGTTTGGGGTGGATGCGAGTCGGTCTATATCGCTCCCTTGCGTCTGGCTTGCCGTTGTGGTGGACATTCTTGCCGGGCTCAAGAGACCAAATTCGGGAGGTAGTCCTAACACCGGCGGCTGTGGCGAAGTGCCCGGCTTTCCTCCGGAATTGTAGAAATGGTGGCAGGAACTTGAAGCGTCTTGAATTCCAATAGCGCATTAGGATTGTACCCAGCACCTCCGCCAGTTTGTCACGGTGAATAAAGGAAAAAAAGTAGCAACACGGCGAACAGCGGAACAGCTCCGAT
>JALIZH010001573.1:0-13068 GCA_030522465.1 Rhipicephalus appendiculatus | reverse complement strand
ATGCTTTATCGGGCAGTAATTAATAAAAGAAAACGTTTATCTAACAACATGGTACTTTTTGTGCCTTGATGTTGTAGGGCGATTCGCGGTGACACATAAAAAAGGTGGTACGATAAGGTCATTTTTTAAAAATTATGGCTCAGTAATACAAATTTTTGACTCATTTAATCCGTCGATCTACCTATGACCGTCTTCTGATCAAAAAGTGGCTGGCAGTTCTTGGCCCCGCCTGACCTACAATGAACTGGTGGGTACTTTCTACTAAAGATATTCTAAAGAGTTCGAAAGCTCCATTTGGCGCTTAGTTGTACATAGTCCCGTTTGCCCCACATAGAACCACTCCACTGCTCAGCGAAAGCGGAAACTCATACATCACCTTTCGTTGCCTTTTGATTGCGTACTTAGATATACCGGGTGTTTTCTCTTAGACAAAACAGAATCTTTTTATAAAGAGAGAGAGAGAAGAGAAATATAGGAAAGGTAGGGGAGGTTAACTAGACTATGTCAGTATGCTACACTACACTTGGGGGAGGGGGATAAGGGAGATAAAAGAGAGAAGGGAAGAGACACATTGCACCCCACACACAGTCGGGCGCCTGTCGTCTTCGCAGATGAACTCTTCGTCGAGGCAGAAATACCTAGCTGTTCCGATAGTTGTATTGAAATGACTAACAAATTAACTCCTTTAATCATTAACTTGAGGGCAATTGTTTATATGAAAAGTTGTCGGACGTGACGTCTTATTAGATACCATTTTTTTAGAAATAAAAAAAAACATGTCCTTCGAGATATCAATCATCGATATTGAAGGCCCCGATCCAGGCGATATCGAAACTGAGCACTCCGGGCGCGGATGAAATGTGTGTCCTCTGTGTTACGTCAGACCAGAACTTCCCTACCAATGTTGTCGGGCTAGTTGGTGATGCATAAAGTCGTAAGAATGACAGCACGGACACGAGACACGAAGACCATGAAGACAACGGGACATAGTGCTGACTTAAACGAACAGTTTATTTTGGTTCGACGTGTATAAGAGAGAGCGAAAAATGTTAAGCGAAAAGCAGGGAGGTTAACCAGAAAAAAAATGTGCGGCTTGATATCTTGCACTGGGGAAAGGGTAAGGGGGCATAGGAAGGTAAGGAAGGAAAAAAAAAGAGAAAAGTTAAAAAAAAACTATTAAAACTTGCATAACAATGGGAAATCTCATCAATATATAAACAAGATATCACCAAAAAGAATCGAAGAAGAAACAAGAAGAAAAAAACAAGGAAAAACCATTCAAAATCACACGTGCCACCATGCCATCCAGGATAAATGGCCCTTGGAGTCATTGATGCTCGGGAAATAGACAGGGGCGGGCTTGAGTGTGTTAGCGCTCCTTCAATTTTCCTAACAAAAAAAGACCGTAAATGTTTATCATTAGACAGGAACTGAATGTATCATCGGGAAGCTGATGGGTAGTGGCATAGATGGTTTTGGAGGGAGTTTTCGTGTGTATCTTCTGTTCTTTTGGTAATATCTTCCTGGGTGTGTTCAGATAAGAACGTCGGTGCATGTCCGCTGACCCCTTTAATTTCGCCGAAAAAAATATATTTTGTTTCCCGAGTCCCCAGGACCACAAAACCACTTTTGGTTTCACGAGAAAAAATTTCCACCTTCTTTAAAAAAAATTCACAAGTCTAAACTGAGCCGCCACCGCCTCTTCAGAATTTCGCGAAAATGGGATTTCGGTGAGACGCTACAAGAACACTATTGTAGCTGTAGGTCTCCAAAATTTTTATCCACATACTACGGATAGTTTGAGTCAATAAAAAATTACTACTTTGCAGTTTTGATGTTGTTCTGTTAAGAAAAAAAATCGCGAAATCGGCACAAAACTCAATAATGCTCAAATTTAAGATTTTTTTTTCCTCCTCGAATGTAAACGCCACACATCCCAAAGTTTCTAAAAACATTGCCACATGTATAATGAACAATTGTGTTGAACTGAATACGTGAGAGTGGCTTCATACGTTAACCAGAAATGTTAAACCGAGGACATGTCTCTCAAAATGCAATATTTTGAAGATCATTTAAAAAAAAACACCATCTTCGATTTTCTTTAAACTCTCCAGAATTAAAGTCAAGCACTTGTTCTAACTTAATCTGTAAAAACATGTTGCATTATTTTTGTGAGGTCGGAACTACGAAGCACCAAAATTGGCCAAATTGACGTATAGTAAGTAACCACAACATTGAGCGAGCATGGAGCAATAGTTGCCATGATCGTTATTTTTAGGTCCTGAATGTCATCTGCTGTGCTCGAGGGACAACAGCTTGACAGACAAAACCAAAGAGTTGCCTTAAAGTGCAAATTTGTTCATTTGCGTGCGTTCACGCGTCGCAGTTTTGGTCCTGGCGTAAGGACTAACCGCAAGATTTCTAGAAATGTAGTCAAGTCGAGCTCTCGGAAGGAACTGTTTATTTACCCCTATTGTATACACAGGAAGTCATAGTCACAAGTCACAGTCAGACAAGTTAGACAATCACAAACGTCACTGAAGCACTTGTGCGTATCTTGCTCCTGGTGAAGCAACCTTGTGCACACAACCCATTTCGGCCTCAAGGAGGAGAACTTCGTGAGCTCGATCCCTGTGTCAGGGTGAGCCACTGTAGACGAAATGTTTCCCGAATGGACCTGGTCATCAGCCGTTTTGAAACGTACTCTTTTTGTCCTTTAGAACTAATTGCAATGAAATCTTTCTTGTTTGGGCTTTGTTGGGTGGAGTTGAGCTCATCGTCAGTATAGTATTTCATTGCTGCCTGTATGTTTTCTGGCTTCAGCTTCGATCTGGTGTAGAGGTTCGGATTTGACCACACCCGGGTGTCTGTATTTTCTGGATTTCGGAATGAGGTGCCGAGTTGCGGATGGAATCATTTCTTGAATCTCTTGATGAGAAAGGTTCACAGGGAGCAGTGTCAGGAGGCGGCAGCGTTCATAGTATGATTCGCAGGTATCGAATGTGTGCTTTAGGTTGCGCAGCCACTCGCGACACGTGTTGCAGGTTTCCGCTGAAGGACCAGGTTCCTCTGTAGTGCCGTAAGCTACTGTAAAGGCCAGCATAAATTGTCCTGGAGATAGCGCCCTCGATCTCCGCTTTCTTACGCTTGGCGTAAGAGACTCGGCATTGTGCTTTCACTTTCGCCGGAATTTTCAGGGTTGTCGCGTCGGTTGTCTTAACGAGTACGTTTAGCTCTTCGACAGCAATTTGTTCGGGAACAAAATTTGCGTCAGAATGAGATGCATCTAGAGACTCTACGGCGATCTGTTTCAAGCGGTTGAAACAGCCCTGGCACAAAATGACGGTTTCACTGATGGATGAGGCTTTTTCTGGCATGCGCTTCCTTAGTAAGGCGACATTCAAATCTTTCACACGTCGAAAGTCCCGCTTGTAGGCAATCTTCTTCGTATGCCTCTTTCGGTAGTCAGCTTAAAACGCTCGCTCTGAGCTCCACAACGTGGCCGTCAATATCAGGGGAGTGTGTAATACGCGCACGCGTACTCACGTTCGTTCACCAGCAGAGGACTGCCGGGTTGTCGACGACGAACGGAAGTGAAAGCTGACGTTCTCTTATTACTTCGACCTTTCATAAGCGAGCTGAGCTGTTTCTTGTTTATGTTCTTTCTTTTTTTTAGGGAGCGGGTGAGCGCAGTCGTGCTGCAGAAGCGCTGCTTGTGCCGACACGCACCGTCTGCGTTATCACATTACCGATGTGCCATGGGAAGCGATAAATATCCAGCGGTGGATCCTCTCCAGCCACCTCCTTTATGAGGCTTACGCAGGCTCACATGCGCCAAAAATTTTGAAAGCGATTCCTGCGAAGAGTGCGACTGATTATCGCGGCATGCTCAGTGGCTGGGACCCGAGTAGAAGTTTTTGTGATTTGCGTAAAAAAATGTAGTAATAATTTCCTCTTCAAAACCAACTGTTTCTGTTTTATTCCTGACAATCCGTCAATCCACAGAAGACATTCGCGACCTAAAAATAACTATAATGGCAACTATTGCTCCATGCTCGCTCAATGTCGTGGTTACTCACTATGCGTCAATTTGGCCACTTTTCGTGCTTCGTAGTTCCGACCTCCCAAAAATAATGCAACATGTTTTTACAGATTAAGTTAGAACACGTGCTTGACTTTAATTCTGGAGAGTTTAAAAAAAATCGAAGATGGTGTTTTTTTTTAAAATGATCTTCAAAATATTGTATTTTGAGAGACATGTCCTCGGTTTAACATTTCTGGGGCCGAATTCACAAAGCTTTCTCTTGCCTACGCAGTTTCTTAGCCAAGAATTCTCGTATCTCGAGGGAGTGCGATAGCAATGGCACGAATTTAACTTACGCATCACTTTTGAGGGCAAGGAGGCAAAGTGAAAGCCGATGAAACGACAAGGAAAGAAAGAAGTGCGCGCCGATAATATCAAGGCAGCACGCAAGGCATCTAGCATCGAGAGTATACGATGATGGCCCATGTCTTTTCGCAGCATCTCAGCTTCCAGTTCCGGGCGTCTGCTACAGCGCTTAAGCGCCGCCGCGTTGCAGCAGGCGTCTGCGGGGCCTGAACAAAGCCAAGCGCTCGCGTTTGATGAATCACAATATGTAGCTTCTTGCTGGCGTTAAGCAAGAATCCGTGTGCTATCTCGCCAACTGTAGGTGACGCACCGCTCCTATGAAAGCGCACATAAATTGATACATTGAAGGTTTGAAGATGTGACCCAAACGTCTCCCCCCTTCGTGCAATAGTTTAGTTTTATTCATGAAGCTGCGATGGCACTCAATTCACGAGGCGTGTTCAAGCATGGTAAGGTGGTGGCCATTAGGGTGTTTTTTAGCTAGACGTAAAAGGTTGGATTTCTTACAAAGGTCTTGGCAAAATACATAGGAGCGGCTTTCGAGCCTACGTAGAAATTGTTCAGTAATATAAAGCAGCAGTAAGAGAGAGGTATCATGAGCGTATCTTGTCGCAGGCTCAATTCATCGCCGCATTTTGACAGGGCCAGAATAAGAGGAGTCGTACGCTTAGATATGTGAACACGTAAAACGAGAAAGTTTCGTCGGGCAGTTTATACGTGCTTATACTTTTCAGAAAACAATGCGCTGCAGGTCACTTCATCTTTGCAGCGTTTGCGTGAGCAAACAAATAAAACAAGCAACGTTGCGTCTCGGCCTGAAGTGACATGATCACACGGGCCTCGTGAATCGAGGCGCGCGTGCTGCGCGTTTAGCAAAGAAAAAAAGGGAAAAAGACAGCGTTTGCGTGTGTCTGCCATCGTTTTTTCCAAAGAGTGAAAACGAGTCGATAGAGAAGAACGTTAGGAAGAGGATCCGGTGGCGCAGCAGACTTCATGGCAAGCTTCCACAGAACGGCACCGGTTGCTTGGAGAGCATAAAAGATTTGTTCGCGTTACTTACTAACGTGTATGGGAGCGAAAGCTACACAAAAGCGAGCGAGAATATGACCGGGCTTATATATGAGAACAGAAGGAAATTAAGCAGTGATCTGATTAGTGAAAGTTTATTTAAACGACGATAAGCGAAACAAACTGAGTATTGATTGAATGAAAGTGACATTAGTGACAGTTAATTAGCGATAGTCGATTAGTGAATATCACACGTCAATGTGAAATACACAGTCATGTATTTACACTCGATGGATTTCGCCTGCGAGTGGCCTCAGGCGAATTCATTACGAATTCCGAGCCTTTATTTTTTTTATCGAGTTTTGCCGGACCTTTTGCGTTAGGCGTATTTCTAGCGAAAGGAGATATATTAACAATTGCGTTAGCACTACAGTGGCCAACTTTCATCTCAGGCGCTGCCGCGGTAGTCTAATGGTTAGAGCGACCGACTACAGTGCAGGAGGCACCGAGTTCGATTCGCAGTGTCGCCAAGAACCCACTTTTTTTTTAATGAAACAGCAGGTTGCACGGCCTGTAGTTATGTGTTGCGGGCACTCTTATCTTGAGAAGGTGCCCTTTCCGTTCTCTTCGACTCCCCTTTCGAGCAAAAAGCGCTGTGGCATGCTCCCTCATGGATTTCAGAAATAAGAGTTTTTTTTTTCTTCTAACCACTACTACCGCAAGAGCGCCCAGTCCCGAAACCTAATTATAATACCTGGGCAATTACTTTTGACGTCTCTGGCTATTCGATGACCAGTCAAGATATCACGATGTTTTCGAGAAAATCTAGACACACGCGGTGACCTAACTGCTTGTGACCAAGATGACGGCCTTTGTCGGGACACGTTTTCGTGCTAGTTGGGTGGCATTCATTACACATAGCAGCGCAAAACGGCAGGGGCAGACAGTAAATACACAAAGTGCTCTGTTTGCGTCTTCTCTCTCGGTCCCTGTCGTGTTGGGCACCTCCGTGTAATGCCTCTGCCTATGCTTATAAATAACTCTAGCAGGCTATCGAGTTCTGAGCTGAGGGTCCCCGATTGTCCCAAGCGAAGCAGCCTGGGAAAAGATTGCGGCAAATTCATTTGAGTCAGAGACGGCTACTCTTCTCTTGGTGACTGCACAGGAATGTTATACCCAAGTTTATTTTTTATCAACAGCAGTTACAGTACAGATGACATGTGTACAGACAAAAATCCGCCTATTGAGCTTGACAAGGTTTCTGCCCTTAATAGCAATTGGCAACACGTATGACAATATGCAAAAATACCACACACATATATAGAAGTATATGTACAGCCACGGGCGAATGCTTGCTTATGCTGGTTGAAACTGAATACTTGAAATCCACATATTCGACAAGCACAATGTGTAGAAGCAATGTTATACAGAGGAGCTGTGCTATAAACTTATTTTTGCTCGTTTGTTCCATATTTCCCAACTTCTTGCTCACTGCTCTTCGTTGTAAAATGAAACACCTTCTGTGAATGCACGCATTTTGTGTAAGGTTGCATTCATTCTTGCACAGTAGGAAACATACTTGAGAAATATAAATAGGACAAAGAAAGTCAGCAAAGTTCTTATCAAAGTTAGACTAAATGAAAAGCATTCATTCGTGCACTCTCTCTCACACACACACAGCATAGTTTGTTGCTTCCCACTCTCATGCAATTTTTATTCATCTTCATGGGTTGACAGCCCACGACAAAATATGAGAGAGCCCCTCACAATGCCATGCTAGACGAGGGCAGTGTATCACAATATGGGGCATGTCTGCAAGATCACACAAAGTTCATTTACATAGTTCGGCTCATTCTCCACACAATAACAAGCAATGTTAGGTAACATGGACTGAAAAATTGGCACAGCTCAGACAAATATTGGACAATACGTAAATAAAACAATTCGCTGCTACTAAGCTCCTCGGCGCATGCAAACAATGCTGCTGTTGGCATATCAAGACCCATTGCTTTTCCTGAAAACATTACTCACAACGTTTTCAAAGTCTGGACATCTGCAGAGTTCCCATACAGTAGTCTCTTATTTCGCTTGGAAAAATTTCAGTGCACTGCTGGGTAAGGACTGTTTGTAATGTATGTGACGTGATGCTTCAGTGCCCTGCATGTTTATCTTGCGGCTGGCCTCAGCTGCAATGTAGTGAGCACAAATTTACAGAATCACAGTCTATAATGTGCCACTACAATGCAATTGTGTTTCAGGTGCATAAATCAAGGACCGCAATAAAAAAAACTTAAGAACGTTTATCTTGAACAGTTTACAGAATGTTAAATACATTTACATGGAGCTTTGACAGTTTATCTGATTATAGTAGTAATGATAATAAGCACATCGTTACTTCCAGATTCAAATTTGTTGGAAGTCGCCAGCTTCAAGACTAGAGCACACCAGCAGCACTCTTATGGCCAAACCATGGTACAGATGCATCAAAAGAGAGAAGTAAATGCATGGTATAGTTACACACCAAATGCAATGAGTACTTTCAGCAGTAATACGAGGAAAGCTGCATAGGTGATAAACAGTTGGCAGAGTATACAATTACATTAGGGAAGAAACCTATGGCAGCAAACACAGTATAAAAAACGGTTAAAACTTACACAGTACAAACAGAGAGGTCAACTGTTCAAGAGGACTGAGAGGCAACGGGATAACATTACACAGGTGCTAAAGCCTGGTGTTGCATATACTAGGAATAGCGACAATCCTCGTCCACCTAAATAATCCATGGAGAAGTTCTTTCCAGAGCATATACACACATGAAATCGTGCTTGCTATACTAATGTGTCCTGAAGGAATATATCGACCAAGTGAAAAATTACCCGATTCAATGGCCTGAATTTTTCCACTACCAAACATGAAAACACGGTTTTGGTTGTCGACCAGGGCTGCTGTTTCCCATGGCAGTGAAATGCAGTGACACGCAGGCACTTTGATTTAGGTGCATGATAAAAATTTCAGGTAGCTCACATCAATTTGCGCACTACCACTACAGTGTGTTTTACATTAATGTCATGATTTGGTACATTAAGTAAAGAATTTAATTCCTTTTAAATGCTAAGGTGCAAACGAACGGCTGAATGATGAAGTGCTCAGAAACTAAACTGCAGCTGCGCAGATTGTCACCATACAATGTAAACTGCTCCAGCCATCACAATGTATTCTTTTTGTCGACGTGCATTTTGAACAGCGGGACACAGTCACTGGTAGTCTTTCTTTACTGGTTGGTCTTCTGCGCTCTGTTCGAGATACACTGTACATGACCATGGGGCACCTGATCCCATGATACTGCTGGAACATAGAAAAATACAGATGATTGTTACAACCGTGCTTATGTGTAAGAGTATAAAGTTGATAAACATGCGCGAACTATAGCTGTCGTAAGGCGAGAGCACTACATACTGCTCCTGCCTGCTCTCAGAGCAGCAAAAGCGCTTTCGCTCTATCGCTGGATGACAGTGCTCTCACTCCTGTTCGACCACTGAAACCCGCCAGCTCTGAAGAGAGCACTTTCAGCGTACTTTTGAGTGCTGCTGTTCTCCCAATGGAAGTTGCCATATAGCTCTTTCTCCCTACAAGTTTTGAACAGCCAAGCGACTTTCACTCACCTGCTATTTCCATGCAGAGCACTTGAACCACTGAGCAAGTTACAAGCTCAGGAGCTCTATAAGTAATCAAAGTATTTGCGATATTTCAAAATCGCAAGCTTTTCAGTCTCACATGTATGGAGTTAAATTCATAAGCTGCAGACTTCACACTTTAGACACTGTCAGTTATCTTGCAGTTTGCTTCTTCTTGAGAGTCTAATTGGCATTGCTGTGCGAGTATACAGGCATCCACTGTTAGCAACGGTATTTGGGTTCTCAATGTGTGCACATTAAGTGGTGTTTACTTCACCATCTGCTCTTAAAAAATAACTAACCTAGCAACCAACCATGAAGCAGTTTTGTGCCCTCGAAGCTCCCCGGCAGAACACAGTCTATCCAGATGAGGCTGCCACTTCGAGGTCTGCTGTACGATGACACCCCCCACCATTGCAAAATACTTGCACGTTTGGGGAGCACAAGCCCTTCCTATTTTTGTACGGGTGCTCCAAGTCATGAGGAGGCTTGTTTTGTCAGTGCGTGCAATCGATGTATCCCAGGACCTTGGGAAAATCTGCAATCTGTGAAGAGGCCAAAAAATATACGTTAAAAAAACCAGCATCAAAATCGCTTTTAATACATATTTGGCAGTAACACAAAGCTATCGTCAAAGCTATGAGATATGCTATATTCACTTTGGAACAAACTGAATCCCCATGTAAGCTTTGCATACAGAATTCTGGTTCGAGCTAGTTGGTACTGGTTCATAACTGAGGATACTTTTTGGCGCAAATCGAACGAAGACACATAACACAAAAGAACAGGAAGTTCGGTACCCGTCCTGTTCTTTTGTGTTATGTGTTCTCGTTCGATTTGCGCCAAAAGTATACTCAGCTTTGCATACAGCAATATACGTGTCCTGGTAAAGTATAGTGCTACCACAGCGGTAATCTTCTATAGAAATAATTTTGAAAAATCAAGGGAATTCCTGAAAAAGTGCTACATGACTACCGAAAAATAAATTCGCATCAAATATTCAATATGCACCTCTGCACTAACAAGTGTGGTAGACAGGCTCCTCTTAAAATCAATTAAAAGCCTGCTTAAATCAAACTATAAATACAGCTGACGTATTTGCATATATATATATATATATATATATATATATATATATATATATATATATATATATATATATATATAATGTGATAGTAGCACATTTTTTATACTGGAACTCAATATGGGGTAACATTACATCTGCTGGGCTGAAAAAAAGCTTACACACTTTATAGCACTACGTGAAGAGCAACGAAATTAGCTGCGCAAGTTCAACTCACCGGTGGCAGAACAATTAGCAGCCGTCAGTGTCATCAGGAATGGAATGCGCTCTGCGGCAAACAGGCAAGTGGACTGGAAGCTGCCGTTGACGTTGAAATGCAAGGCTAGCAAGACGTGTCTGTCCACTGGTAAAGCGTGAGACCTCGCCATGAGCCGCTGTAGTCAAGGCTCCAGTGCCGTGCATAACAACGTGTCTGATGGACTCGAACATCTGTAGTTAGTAGGCGCTGGTCTACGACGTCACCCAAGGCAAGGCACCGGTGAAAAGTGTGTTCTTTCGGGAGGCAAGCGTGACTGACGTTCACGGGCTCTCGCTGCCAGGTAGAACTCAAGATTTTCACCGAAGAACAGTCAAGGCGTGCTGCCAAAGCGGCCTCACTTACAAGAGAATGTATCGGCTCGCGACTTCGATTCGACACATCGCGACGTTCCGACTACGATGAGCACAAAAAGCCGAAATAACGAGTTAAAAATTAATACGCGAAGCCCAGCGCCAAGTCCTTAAAGCACTCGTAAAGCACCATCGCAACTTCACAGGACAAAACACAGTCATCAACGCTGTCTTTTAATCTTCTGTCACACGAGCACAGCCTCTTCACGAGTCTTGGAAATGTCAACACAGCACCAATGTTCACAACACACATTGTTTCACTTTCAAACACTGCCTTTTCCTAGACTGCTCACGAGAAAATAGCAGCGCACGTGCTAACCAGCGGCCAAGCAATAACCGAATACAGCACGTAATTCATACGTTACCGTACGCACTCGGGATCACTCAAGTAACGTGTCAAAGCGCTGTCAATTCGAAATGCCGCACTGCACCGAAGTGAGAAACTGGAAAGCGAAGCAAACGAACTGTCACCGAAACTCGGAACACACATTGCAGGCTCCTCGAGTGCTAGTTGCCGTCGACACAGAGGCGCCCATCGCCGCTTCATAAACACACCGAGGCACAAGCTTCGCTACGCCTCACCGTACACCGAGAGACACTGCCGTTGGTTTTCACACGGCTTAGACGCACCGTCCAGTCGAAACACATCCAGTCGAACGCTGAAGGAAGTCAAGCGAGAAGCGTTTGTGAAAATTGGCACCCACACGCATACACTATTTACGACGCCATGTTGTTTTGGCGAACTACGCAGCAGGAACCAGCGCTAAAAAACTCGTAGAAAGCTCTTGCGCGTTTTTGATGGCGAGACAAAAATTGCTCTTATGTGCGAGGGGGAAGATATGACGAATATGACAGGGCCGCGCGATGAAAGAAGTGTTTTGGCAACGTCATAAGATGGCCTGATGTCGAGAGTACTGCTTCCCAACCAATCACAATGCGCCTCTCGCCCAAGCCGTCGTCTGCTAGCATTTGTCGTCTGCTACACTGGGCGCCTGCAGCGGGGATTTCGCCGTGGCTACACTTTGATTTCCGGGCCAATATGTCGCTTCTTAGAGCAAAATACATATCAGCGGATGAAAACAGCGTTAATTTATTTGCTCACGCCAGGTTAAATGGCAGCTCAAAGTCAAAGAGGCATGAATTCGGTAATATAGTTCGCTTATATATACTCGAGAATCGCGAGCTTTCGCACATGTTTTCGGTGTCATTTCAAATTACTGGAGCCATTTCTTTCTGACTGCTTGCCATACAAACGCGTTCCATTTCGGTTTCTCAACAGTGAAGGTCGAAAAGCTGGATTTGTTTGTGATTTCATACAGAATCGTGAAAATGTCTAATATGCTGTGATTTGCAATGTACGAGCCCGCCCTGGATTGGTGCAACGTGCATAGCGACAGCTGCATTTCAGACAACGTGCCTATTGGGTAGTTAAAGCCAATCCAACTAGAGAAGTTGTGGAACCACGTAATAGGCCTTGATAACAGCTAACTGAAATCTTCCGTTCATTTTTATTTCCAATAGCGAGCAGCTGATGTCGTCCTCTGAACCTCTTTGGTGGTACTTTCCACCAATGCTGCGTACATCATCATACGTTGGACCTCTCATTGGAGGAAGTGGGACGCAGCACAACAGCATAACAAAAAATGTTGACCAAATAGCGCGCCGCTTCCGACTTCACCGACCATTCACGTAGTACTTTGGTTTTAATCCAACCACGAGTCTTTGCTTGCATAATTTTTCGCTCCGGACAACCAATAAGCTTCCTTAATTACTGCGACACCAAGCTTATTGGACGAGTGCGAGTGTCAATACTGTCCACTGCGTACAAAGCAAACAACGCACGAAACTCAAAGCGCCAAAATAAAATAAAATACACCAGCAATCATCGCACAGCCTTACATGGCCGCGAACTGGCTGAAAATCAGCCACGGTGCCCAAATACCCCACCGACGTTGCATGTCCTAAACAGCCATATTGTTCATAAGAGTGGTCCGGACCACTCTTAGCATTTCCTCGTAGCCACGCTATTTCTGCGGAAATTTTTTGCTTCGTGAATCCACTTACGAGCCTTTTTCGGTGACGTCAGCAAATATAGCAAGTGCATCACCATCACTGGCATGTTCCTGCACGCTCGCAGCGCGCTTTATCGCAGCGGCCGATGTGATAACCATGGCCTCTTACGAGGTTTTTTTTGGCTTCGTGAATCGACTTACGCGACAAAATTTCTCTTGCGCGAAAATTTGATCGTAAGTGAGCTTTGTGAATTCGGCCCCAGAACGCCAATTTCCGCTAAGAACCAAGGA
>JALIZH010001571.1:0-76107 GCA_030522465.1 Rhipicephalus appendiculatus | reverse complement strand
CAGGGCTCCTTTAACATGTAAATCATGACATGCGCATGGGTGGCGTAATAGTAGAGGTTGGGGGGGGGGGGGGACTACATGTATAGGACAGGAAGTCGACCTAGTTGGTAAGGAGCAGACAAGAGGCAACAGGCATGACATGGTAGAGTTTCCACATTTATTTTTCCAAAAGTTCTTAAAACTTAAAATAACTGCATTCTGCTTGTTTTGAACGAGTAACTCTGCTCCTGCACACACCGCGCACAGAAAAAAAAAAAAAAACTGGACCCTGGTTCGAATGGCCACCCATCTGAGCACACACACTTCGTACATTCGTTTCACCATCAAGTGTTGTTTTAATGCCGTTTCACAAATAGCAAGTGTAGGAAAAGCAGAAAAATGACTCTTTTCCAGCTTTAAACAGAAATAATGACAAAGCGTGTTTTAATCAACAACAGAGAGGGGAAGGACGGCTTCGCAATGACAAATATTCATGAGGTCATACAGGCCTGTCCCCCCCCAGTAAGGCACAGCAGCTTTGGGGGCAAAATGCATATTTAAGTGCATGCATCACCAGTACTATACTGTATAGAAACATACAGTACTGGTGAAGCGTGCATCAGTGACCACAAACAATACTGTCACCACGGAGAACAGACTGCCTAGACTACCTCTCCCTGAGTGAAGCCTCCAACAGTCACCAGCGACACGTCTTTCAAAGTGAACAGTTTCGAATGCTCGCCTCTGCATGTGACAATCACGGGCAATGGAGCTGTAAGGCACATGCAACTCCTCTCGTCTTCGTGCGATATCTAGACAGTTCCCACTCTTACTGCACTGAGGCGTTACATACGCAAGGGTTTAACACACAGCCAACCCAATGCATCAATCAACCGGTGCATCCGAGGTCACTCGACCGAAAATGCGGAATGTGTCGTTACCCGGCAACACCAAACCTCTGGTTCTACACTGCACGCGGCGAACACTCCGCCGTGTGAAAAAGGACGTGTCCGATCTTTACAGTAATATGGATGGGGCAACAAAGAAGATAGCAATGTCACGCCTCACAGGGACATACTGCCGTCTTTGCAACGAGCTAGTGCAAGTAGAACCAGTCCTGGAATGAGCGATCATTATAAAGCGAAGTTATATGAGCTGCCCCGTCAAAATTTGTTCAGCTGCGCGAGGAGTTAATAAAAAGGACAGGCAACCTCCAGCACAGACACAACAGACATTACATAACAAAATGAGACAAGCAAGCGCAGTCATAACGTAAGCTCTTTGCGGTGTAGCACACTGGAGAACATGTGAGGTGAAGAAATAGTATATATAATATATATGTATATTTTTTTAGGAAAGCAGTTAGGCATGTTGAGAAATCAAGAAAAAAAACAACCACTGCTGAGAAAAATACAACAAGGTTTTGGGCAGCAGCCAGTTGCCGGTTTTATGTTGGCATACGAGGTGAAAGTTCGACCAGCCGCGCCCGTGGATTTGATTGCACTATTAGAGCATGTAGGAGAGTTACGAAGACATCAAATGCATGCGAGACGAGGCACAGGAACTTGCAAAATATGTTTCTCGCGTCAGAAACCGCAATGACACACGCCACTGCTGTTGCATCATAGAAACACTCACTTTGTTCCCATTTTCACACGTTATGATAATATAGCATTTGTTCAACATCATATATAATACGAGGAGGTAGCTGCCATCAACAGCTCAAGCAAGCAGGCAGGCATACAATGCAAACAAAGAGCTTCCCAAGATAGCAGAACCATTAACATGCAACATGTGACGATGAAACTGTAGAGATTGAACAAAAAAAATTAGGTGTTGCTCCCTGGAAGTGGGGAGGAACTACCACTATACAACTTGGCACACACAACTGCATTTGGCTGACAAACACGTAGAAAACGGCAAGAAAACAAAGAATTGAGTATGAGACCATTTCCTGCATGAATCCCATCATACGGCCACAGGCCACAATATCATAAAATCTCAGAACTTGCGCCAAACTTAAAATGTTACTAGTTCTTAACGTAGACCCGGGAAGTTTGAGTACCTGTAATCAAAAACACCAATCTTACAAACTGAGTTCCTTTGAGTATTCTCTAATTAATAAGAAATGTACTAGACAATGTAAAAGCACAAGTGGACCTTCACATGCCTGGCAATGCATATCACCTGCAAGCACCATGTTCGATGTTAGCAAATCACAACTTGGATAGCATGTTCACATGCGTCTGAAAATGAGGGGCCACCTCACAAGCACTGTGTATCTTCAGAAATTAACAGACGCTAGGCTATCCCCTATGTTGGGTTCTCCTAACCATGCTTGACGCTCGGCACACATGCAAAAGCACGTGGCAACACTGGGATGTCGGCTTTGGCAACAATGCCACTGCCCAACAAAGCAGCATCATTTCAACTGGCTGCAATCGCTTCACGATGTGTCAATGAAACCATCATGTCTTGTTCTTGCTCACTGTTCATATGCACATTTGCAAAACTGCCAGCATGTAAAAAACCCCAGAAAAAAAAAAAAGTAACATGCAAGCTTGGCTGGCAGCCAACATACCAAGCAATGCTAATTTCTTTTCCGTAGTTTAAATTTGCCTCTTCCCGTCGACATGGAACCAGTCCACGCAAACGCCTTGGCAGACATATCCACTGCGTTACTGGGCATAGCACCGAGTCACTGGCACGCTGCGCTACACTGACTCTAAGGAGGATGAGGCACTTGGTAAGTTTATTTACAGTATGTACATCAAAAGTTGCCATTTGTACTCCCATACATGCCCCTGAATGGGGCGAGGTTCGTGCCCCAAAGAAAAAAATAAATGTTCACTTAGAGCTGCACTTCACGACTAGAGCAGTGAACACACTGCCATAAGAGTTCAGCTCGGCAGGCAGCTGCACAAATGCAGCACGAAGCGTCATTGTAGCAGTGATCTGTGGCACAAGTTTCACAAGCAGTTGCACGATCAAAGCTAAACTCACTTGGCAGTCAGCGTAATCCCTCGCAACTTAAGAGACTATTCCACTTACCGTGATCAATTATTCATTTTAAAGAGTTCGTTGGTCGTTTCTCAGCTGTTGCTTCAACGGCTAAACTGTCGCGGCAATGAGACGCTACGCACTGAGCTCATAGTTTTATGCGATATCAGAATCGCATAATAGGCTTTTAAGGCTGCCCTGGTAAGACACGTTAAATGTTTGCTGCAGCAACCAGTTACAACTATCACACTGGTGCAATGGCAGTAGACGTTGCAGTCTTCGACATAACCTGCCCGATGGATCTCCCCGGTGGACAAGCACGCTGCCACACAAGGGGAGAGTCTGGCCGGCCGCTTACTGTAGCATCAGCTGCGTGATGTTCTTCTGCAGAATAGTGTCACGAACTGCGTTAAACACCACCTTGATGTTCTCGGTGTCTACAGCAGTGGTGAAGTGGTGAAAGAGCGGCTTGTGTTGGCTGCGGCGGGCCTCGTAGAACCAGTTCACAAGGAAGCGCTGCACGTCGGCGAGGTTGTGCGGGTCGCCCTTGAAGCCGTCGATGTAGTCAGCAATGCTGGTGGCGCGCGAGGCGAGCTTCTCGCGCAGCAAGTCCGTCTTGTTGAAAAACAGGATGATCGACACCTCAGCGAAGCACCGATTGTTCACTATGGTCTCGAAGATGCTGCGGGATTCCACCAGTCGGTTAGTGGTGCGGTCCTCCAGCAGTGCCTGCACAGCAATCATTTGCATTTCGTGTGTTCTGTACACAGAATTGCAGTTGGGTATATCGCGCTTGAAGGACATTGCACGGTTGGCTTGGAACGCACTACTATGTTCTTTAATATTGCTGAAAACTGCTAGTTTCATACACAACTGAAAACACTTTCTTTTAGCTTCCTCAGTCTAATCCACTTTTATCATTGTAGTATATTTTGTTATTCATGATCACTTTAACTTCTGTGTTTTGCTTAGCATTTCTTGCTTCCTTTTGAAAAATGTGCATTTGGAGCTTTGAGTGTCATGAATTTCTTTACAGCCTGGTACTTGATCAATGTATTCATCTGCTGTTTTTTTGATCATTTATGATCATGTCCTCAGCCCACTTTTTCATAATGGCAAATTTCATGTGTCATTATCACTGTCCTATTTTAGCAATTCTTGTCATCGAGCGCATTCCTTCCATACATACATCTAATCCCAACTTTCCCCATCTCATAGATAAAACAATTAACCAATTCTAGTCGCGAGCACCTTTTATTTGGCAGTCTCAATAATACCAGGAAACTAACAACGCGTTTATTCGACATCCACCAGCTGACAAGTTCACATGCAACGTGACGCCCTGCAGACAACAGGGCGTTCCACCAATTCAGCAATTGCCGAGAATGGCGATGAGCTAGCAGTTTAAAGGGGCCCCGCAACACTTTTTTAGCATGACCAGAAAACACTGCTGATCAGGTAGTCGAGGCACTTGAGAACACACGATTCAACCTTTACAGTGCCACACGTGTCCTGGAATTTACAATTAATTTTCAAAACCAGCTAGAAATCGTTTCCTCTTCTTTCTACAAATGATGCCATATAGCCCAAATGACCTCACCATACCAAATTCACGGCCATTAGCTGATTTGAGCATAGTGAGCTGCATAGTTACCAAGGCTGCCACCAGAGACCACCACATGCAGGTTCGCACGCACTCATGATCACATTGAAAGTAAGCCGTACGTTTGAAGAAAAAAGAGAGGAAAGGTCGGGAACTTGAATGTCCTGATAAATTTCATCTGGAATTCTGATATCGCTGCTCAGCATAACGTATGTTTTATGTAGTAATGACAAACCTTTAACTCTTAATACGCGTATTATTTACGTCAGCTGAGAGAAAAGCCCTTTTGGTGCGGCGGAAACCAGCTGGCGAGACTGTCTTTCACAGGTGAAGGGCAGGCACGCCGCAGTTCTTTGAGCGGCGCTCACGTTTCTTCTATAAAGTTGTTTCGATTAAAGCTTCCTTGATAAGACACCGTATGCTTACTAAAGAACACGTGGGTTTGGCCAGTTGTATTTTCATCCACTTTAGTTTCCTGTTATCTTATTTAAATTCAAGTTTCGAACATAATTAATTGCCCTTGAGTTTTCTTACAAAAAAATTTCCACTCGCCGAAAATCCCTCGTCATAGTTATTTCGCGAACCTCAGAGGAAAAAAAAAGTGCCTTAATGCATTTTCTTGTAACCAGAGATGTCCTTTATGCAGTGGCGACAACGCTCTGAAAACACAATGTTTGAAAACTTGTAATTTCGTTCTGATAAACATGATGCAACATGTTTTTCTAGAACATCACTCTGCAGTATACTGTATTACGTTTTTCTTGTTGTCCACAGAATTGACCAGGCCTCATTGCCTCAAACGCCCGACAGACTCCGCTATTTCAAGGCATCCTTTAGTTTATATGATTCGCAGTGTGATACAGGTTATCTCTAACCTGTCACAGTTAACCTATCTCTAACTAACATAGCTACAGATATGCAATATTTTGATATAATAAGATGCACGAAATCCATTCCCAGGTTAACATAATCATAGGCGTGCACTGGGTTCCCCTCCAGGGGTGGGGCAAAGGTTCATCACAGCGCCCCCCCCCCCCCCCATTAGGTGAGAGAATGGGGGGCAGACACATCTATGAACACAATAGAAATAGAAGAGATGCTTGGCCCTACTTGGTGGTAATTCATTATGCAAGAACATCTTTTTTAGCGCTGTTGTTCTAGCAAAACATAATAGAAGCCGGTGTACTGCAATGGACGAATGAGTACAGGTATCTTGCGACGGTCACCCTCCCGCATTTCTCTCAAATCACTGCCCTTGTCAGCAGAGACAAGAAGGGCATAGTTGACACCCGAAGCTGCTCGATAATACTGACCAATTAAAATTCACAATCGAGGTCAAATAGATTGCTCAGGGCCACACCCTTGTTTGAAACATATGCAAAAAAATGCTAGAAGTGCAAGACTAGCAAGAAGGAATCCCAGATATGACTTTCAGAAATTAACGGCTTGGCCAGGCTTGTTCAGTGCTTTGGGTGTGGCCAGTGACTACTGAATCAATCCTGCTTCACTACGGGCCCTTCCGGCCTCCATAGTGACGTGTGTGATGTCACGAAGTTGAATCTGTGATGTGGAGCGCAGGTCATGCTGTGATTGGTCGAACAAGTCCTACGACTCCCGGTTAGTCGGCGAGCAGCTGCCCACACTCTTTGTTCTTCATTGTGTTGTCCGGAGCGAGGAGGGCAAAGCGGTTTTGGGAGAGGAGACCAGAGGAGGGTAGCGAAGAAAAGAGCGAAAGGAATGATCGCCGCGTTTCGATCATCAAATGCGTCTAACTCCGCTATTACGGCAGCGTTTCGAAAAATTCTCATGGCTACGTGTTCGCTGTAGACTTGTGCACAACTTCCCCACCACAACAAAATTTCGACCTCTGGGTGGTTTAGGGGCCCTTTAAGGTAGCCAGTAGCCAGTGGCGTAGCCAAGGGGGGGGGGTTGGGGGGGGGGGTTCAAACCCCCCCCCCGAAATTTTTCAGTTTTGCTTGCGTATATATGCACGCACACATACAAGCGCATGCACGAACATACATAAAGTATGGATGAACCCCCCCCCCGAAAAAAAATTTCTGGCTACGCTACTGCCAGTAGCTGTACTTTACTTTCTGGTAGTTAAGTGCCGATTTAAGTTTGTCTTACGTACAAAGTTGGCCGGTGAAACACGTTAAGCGCTGATCAGTTACTTAAGTCATAAGTTAAGGGTAAGTTTTGTTTGTGAATACGGGCCGCACAGGCTAGGGCGAGCATCACAAACCACGTGCTGCCAACATGGCTGTCAACCATGCCGACGTATCAAAAACAAGGATACATCTCTTTCTGCTAGGCTCTGTGGTCATATTAGCAGGCAGACGTGCAGGGACGTTCCGAAATATAGAACAGTGAACAGCAACTAGTCAAATATTTTGACCATTCTTTTGCTTAGCCTATTAGGCCAGGGGCAATGCCACTGACTTGAACTGAAAGTGGCAGCTTAAGGCTTAAAGGGGCCCTGCTACACAAATTAAGCATACAGTTTTCGTCGCTTCTTCTCGGACTGCGGAATGCACCGATATTGGTGCACGAGTGGCAACGCCAAAAACAAAGCAGTTATAATTTTATTTCAACAATAAACCACATTGGTTTTGGACTAGAGCGACACACAACGGCTGTTCTTGTGATCGGAAGTGACGCTTCATCACGTGGGAGTGACGACATTGGCCGAGCTTTTTGATTGGCTTAACGTGACAAGTCGCATGTAATATTCATATGGTCCCAGATATGCCACACTACTGTGCGCAAAAAATTAAAAAAGCACTTTTTATACTTCCCCAAACACAAAAGGATTTCTGTTATTAAATATGAAATTTTGAACGCAATTGCAAAACGATGCTAGGTGTGCCGCACAACAGATACCACGAGGCGAGCAAGTCATCCGGTATGTCTCTGTAAAAGGTGCGCGATGATTGAAATTGGCCTTTGGTGTCAGTGGGAAAAGTGAAATGCGAAAGAACATTTTTTTGCATCGTCTGCTAGAATTTTGAAGTTTGAAGACTAATAACTTCCATTACAGTGCACTACACGAATGATTTTTGATAATTATTGTTGCATTCATCTCGGTATTCAGCACTACACACACTCCACCGCTTCAGAATGCAGACGAAAAAGCGTTGCAGGGCCCTTTTAACATAGCTAGATCTGAGAAAAAGATAAGAAATCACTCACCTGATCAAATTCGCTGGATGACACCAGGAAGAGGATGGAGGTGACACTGTCAAAGCATCGAAACCACTTCTGGCGCTGCGACCTCTGGCCGCCCACATCGACGAAACGAAAGGGTACCCCATTGACGGGCACTACGAATTCCGTGATGCTCTTGGTGGCCTTCCGCGCGTGCAGGATGTCCTGGTTGGTGGGTATGAACTCCTGAACACAGAATTCCAGAGAAGTGACAGTCAAGTCTCCATTCTTAAAGCAAGCCATGTCCTGGCTAACGTCACTGTTCAGGCATGTTTTTATAACATGATCGAAGCTCAAAGCACACAACAGGGTGATGAACGTGGTTAGTATAATTTGCAGTGAGCACATTCCACTTTGATGGCATGTTAGAATGGGCATAATGCAAGGATATTGGACTTATAACCGGCACGTAGACATAGTATCCTGTCACAAATGTAATAGGCACCGACCAACCCGCTGATGTTTCTCTCCTAGTGCATGTTATAGATTACTGTAGTTAAGCAGAATGTGACAGGGTCCTGGCATAACACCACTCTGTCCTCTGGCTTAAACACTGCACCAAAAATGCAGGTGCTCATGTAAACATCTCAGGTAAGTCAGTATTCACCTACTATTTCAAAATGCTAAAATTCCCCACGGCCAAAAAAAAAAACTATGAAACCTTTTAACGAGATGTGCAAGGGGGCCCCTTTGTGTGTTGCAAAGTATTAGTTCCAGGCAAAAAGAATGAAGCACACAACGTGTCCTCTTGCATGCACCATTTGCTTTTCTCGCATTTGTTACAGCACCTTTGAGAAACTTTCCGACCTCAATAAATCCATACCTTGCTTCAATAAATCCACCTCTTTAACAGCACAGTTGCTATGAGTTTATGCAAGTGACGCATGTCCTAATCCCACAACCTTGATCCAACGCACCCATCGATATGGTGGCAATGTTTCGTCCATGTACCTGTTGTGGAAGGACATCAGGCTTGTTTAGCAAGTCTGTAAACTGTTGCACTGCTAAGTGCCAAGGAGAAAATGGACAACTAGCCCACATGCTGATGACAGTGAGCACCCCCGTGGGAATTGCTCCTCTTGCGCTCAACGACAGTGTGATACCAGTACCAGTAGCGTAGCAGCATGCTCACAGTGCACTGCAAGATGCGTTTTCCTTCAGTTGTGTTGCAGCAGAAAGAAATGACATATTCGAATGGCAAGAGGTTTTGTTCTTTAACGGAAGTCCAAATGCAGGGTGAACGACCCCCCCCCGGCTCGTTTTATATAGCCTGTGTGTGATTATTTTGATGTACATGGGTTTCACCCAAAAAGACTAGTAGCAATGCTCATCGCAGACCGCACCACAGTGTTTGAGAAGCTTCGCGGTTGTAGATCATTTTGTTAAGATTGCGCACAGCACGCGAATAATCAAGATTATTTGAGAGTTTACGCGAGCACCAGCGACAATGCTGGAAGGTTCAGGTGGCTGCTGTATAAAAGATGACGCATTCCGTGGATGATCAGATTACCGACGGCCGACGCCCTGTTCGCTGCTATCAGTGAACAAAGTAAATTGCTTGCACCTTGCCTTTTCATTTTTCGGGCACAGGTTCGCCCAAATAAAAAGTTTAGTCTTGAACAAGCTGACTGCTGCCTTCGTGCACGTCACGACCTCTTGACAATATGGGTCTGTGCATTTCCATCCAGCCCATCACGTCTGTTCAAACGTAAATGCCAACTGTACTTGCCTTGCTAGCAATTCGGTCCAAGTGGTCGAAAAAGTAGCGCACCCCGTCGCCCTGCAGCAAAGACAGAACATGAACACAAGAGCACGAAAATTCTTCACAACATACAAGCACTACGCCAACAGCCAACATGTTGGCGTGAGCAAACGCTTGAAATTGATTTCTGGGAAAAGAAATCTGTGTGCCAATCCACCTTAACAAAAATTGAGACAACTTGTTCACATTAATTTCTGCAGGAGTAAATGAATGGGCTAGTATTGCACCTTGATGGGACACTAAAGTGAAAAAATGAGTCCGCCTAGATTGATTAAATGTACTCTGAAAACTCTAATGGCGTTAATTTCACCATCATATGTCCATTAACAGAGGAGAAAATTAAGGTGAAAGTTTCATTTCGAAAATTCACGCCAAAATCTCTGGACACGATGTCACAGATTTCAAGTTTTTTTTTTTTTTTTTGCGTACTTTGGCGACATCGGCGCAATGAAACTTCCTGAACCTTGGTATGTTAAGTCTCTGGCCCCCTCAAAGGACAATGTACTTCATTTTTACCGATTAGGAATGACGTACACCTTATTGAGGCCATTGAAACCTATGACGTCGTGGTGATTCGTGCTGAAAGTTGAAGATGGCATCGCCACCCGTATCGTCTTTTTGCGCATATTCCTCGCTTACCAAGCGTCTTCTCACGGCAAGTGTGGTGTTTTTGGTATTGTGAAAGCGTAAATGTACTAATACGAGAAAAATCGTTTCTCTTTAGTGTCTCCTTAAGACTTAGTGTGACAACAGACATAAGACCAACTAGCGACAGCACAAAGCGCTTACATAAAACAAATTTTTCTGTGCGCGAGACTTGTCTTAAAGAACGCACCGCTACACAAGGGAAAGTTAGGAGCTGAGTGCCAACCACGTGATACCTTCGCATATCTTCTGTTGTCTAATGGCACAACAATGACTTCAAAGTTTTCCTTTTTGTAAACTGTTGTGCTGCGGATCTAGGATTTATTTCTGGCCATACAGTGTGCATTCATGCCAAATAATAAAGTGTCATTTCAGTCAGTGTGATATTAACAGTTTGCAATTCATTTGCCAAAACAGCACTCCAGCATACTAAAAAGTAATCAAATAAAATAAAGCTAGCATGGCTTCAACATTTTCACAGCTTTCAGATGAAATGCAATATTCTCTTGCATTTCTGCTATAAACTACAGATGCAAGTCAGGGTTTTGTCTGTTGTGTTAGCTCCTTCTCTTTGTGTCGCTTTCACGCTGTTACTGTTTAACAACATGCATCATCCAACTTGCCGAAAGAATTGCTCTTTTTATAAGAGTTTTTGGGACATTAAGCGGCATATTGAATGTGAAACGGTCTCTCTGGACATTGGTGGAGCCAGAGGGGGGGTCAACCCTTCCCACCCTGGCAATTTTGTTCAATTTCACATGGGCATACATGCACCTACACATACAAACGCACACACATAAAAGGGTTGCTGACACCCCCCCTCCTTGCCCAAAAATATTTCTTGTCAGGCGCCTGCCTCTGACCGCAATCGGCTGTAAGAGACGACGAGCACTACATTCTGGGATGAAGAAATGTTATCGAACGCCTCGCGGCACCAAAGAGGATGAAAGATAAAACTCGAAGTGTGCACGTCGCGAGATATTGAGGCCAGCTACGCGACAGATAATCTCCGTAGTCTACGCAGCTACTACGCGGTCATATCTGTCGCAGGAGTTCCAGAAACTTCTTTTTGTAAGCGCGCCAAAGCCAAGAAAAGAACGCGGCTCGACAAACTAGAGGGCCCCCCCTTACAACGTCGATCGTTTCCTGCAGCCAAGCAAACGAAAAACGTGCCGTGAACGTTATGATCGCGCCCTTTTATCGCGTCCTTGTCTGGAGAAAAAAGTAGCGCTTCGTTATCGCGCCCGGAGAAAACAAAAACTCCCATTTGGGCCGGCCGGCAAGCCAATATACTACGCCAGCCGCGCGTCTCCCAGGCGAGACACCTGTCAAAAGTTTCACGGTGTCTCGCAACAACACATGGTGGGCACGCTAGTGCATAATCGCGCACCCCGTAACGAAACAGTGATAACGATTGGAATAATAGAGAGCTGACCTAGTAGGTATTCATGTTGAAGTGCAAGCCCGGACACAAAAGAGTAGTCAAGACAAGTCAAGTTGTGATATCTTGACTTCTTTGCCCCGTCACATTAACGTGAAGATAAAACGAGTGGGGTACTGAACTGACCAACTGGAACTCGATGCGGCGTTCGAATGCGGCCCGGATACCGGCGTCCTGCCACAGGGCCCGCACCGAAGGCGCGTACCGGCCGAAGGTCTCGGAGTCGGCGGGTTCGAACGCCGAGTCGTAACCCAACAGTCGCTGAGCGTGGACTTCGTTGGCCGGGTTCTGCCACGGTATGTCCAGCTTCTGTCGGGCGTCGGCCAGCACCTTCATCCCCCCTGAGCACGTTCTGAAAGACGACCGAGCGGTACTCGACAAGCTGTTCGGGCTCGAAGCTGTAGTTGTGGATGATGCGCATCTGTTTGAGGAAAGTGCTCTTGCCACTTTCGCCGGCGCCTAGCAGCAGCAGCTTGACCTGCCTCCGGATCACCTGCTTGTCCTTTTGGATCATCTTGTCGATCTTGTGGCTGCGCTGCAGCGACTCCAGTTCCTCGGGACCGTAGCGCAGCCCGTAGAGGCAGCCGCACTGCGCCAGCAGCCTATCCATGACAGTTCTTGGTGGAGGGGAGGGGTGGCTAGTCAGCACCGCTTTTCGGTGGCGGCCCTCTTGCTCCCTCTTCGTTGCGGATCTAGCGGGCTCAACAACATGCCACACCGTGCGAGCGGCTTTCGGCGGTGATCTCAAAAAGGCAGGAGACGAGTTCGCTGGCCCGCCGAGGCGATGACACACAAACAAGACGGCGGCGGCATCCACGGCCAGCAGGGAAGCCCCACACACGCCTTCCTTCCTTCAACAACACACGCTTTGAGACAACCGGAAACCATGTGACCAGAAGTTGCGTTCACGCGCGTGGGAGCGCTGGAATCGCGTAGGCTGTGTAAAAAGAATAGTGCGTCAACCTGATGGCTCGCCGAGAAGTCGGTGGCGCTGCCTGCTACTTTTCGTTTTGATGTGTAGAGACGTTTTGAATATTCGCCGAGCAAAAGCAGAAAAGGAAAGAATAGGGCCCCGAGCTGGAAATAACTGTACACAATAGAAACATACACTTGTGTGAATCGACAAAGAAATGGAACAAATAAAGAAGAGGTGCAAGTGGTGCAAGCAATGGAACACACATCTCGAAGACAGCGCTCTCTGAGTAAAATTTCAGATGACGCGAGTTTTGCTTTATGGCTTTATAGCCTCCGAGATTGCACGCTGGCTGGTTACGGGCTGGTTTGCGTAAGTCATAAGTGATAGCTGCGTGATCTAGATTGCCTCGATAGTACTTCGTCCTTCCGAGGTCCCCTAGATGCAGTGTACTATAATATAGTATTCTAGTACATTCTCCCAAACTGCGACGTCTTCGTAGATGTAAGCCGGAGGAGCGCCCGCCGGGATTCTAATCCCCTCCCCCAAATAACCGCCTTACCCGACTAGATCATTCATGCAAATCTCATGCGCTCTGACGTCCAACCGATTCAACTGGTCTAGGAAACGAATTTCGTCTCAAATGAGTTCTTGCTCTTCTCATTTGGCGTAGCCCAATCAATGGGCGTTCTAAACTCACATTCGCTTGGAGGCTGGACCTACGCAGATTGGCGGCATCTATTCGATAAGTAGATTTCTAGCTTCTCTACTGATATTTTTCTACGCGCACTGCTATTAAAGCGATAGCTCTACTGCTTCAGGCATAGGCGTGCGCACGGGGGGGGGGGAGGGGGGGCAAGGGGGCGAGACGGGGGGGCGCAAAGTCAGCCCTATACATTGTAGGGGGGGGGGGGCGATAGGGGGGGGGGGGGGGCGTAAAGTCAGCCTTATACATTGACATAATAGGGAGGGGGGGGCGCTGCGACGAACCTTCCCCCCCCCCCCTGCAGGGGAACCCTGCGCACGCTCATGGCTTCAGGCACAAATCCAGAAAATGGCTCGTTCCGTGCATCTGACCTTCAAGTTCAAGGTTGCGCGAGCGCCTGTACGTCCACCCCGTCTTTGCAGAGTGGATCACGTCAGCGCGCGAGCTGCGGCGCGTTTACTTCATCCACATCGTCTTTGCGTCGTTCGCGGGAGCACTAGAACCGTGAAGACGTACGTTGCGCGTGTCATATCGCTGTACCCATAGGCGTGCGCAGGGTTCCCCTTCAGGGGGGCGAAAGCTTGTCGCAGCGCCCCCCTTCTCTATTAAGTCAATGTATGGGGCAGACTTTGCGTCCCCCCTCCTTAGGTGACTAGGGGGGGGGCGGCCGCCCCCTCTGCCCCCCTCGTGCGCACGCCTATGGCTGTACCGCGGCTAATGAGCTTCAGCGAAACGCTAGTCGCGATGAAGAAAACGCGCACTCGTCCGCAGTTCTTGAATAATACCAGTCGCAAAACTTCTTTCCGAAAACTGGATTGTAAGCCGACGCGCTACCTTGGGCCGATGGCGGAATTAAAACACACCACAATGCCAAGGTCGTTGCAATCTTCGCTGTTATTGCACGATTTGCCGCAGCAAAAATTAATAGATGTGCTTTTCGCACCTAAAACGAAATCCAGGGGGCGCTGCGAAGTTAGGCAACATAAAAGGCAACACTGGCAAAGATGGCAGTTGTATTGAGGCATGTATTGAGGTCCATGTGCGGATTGTTGCTGCTGGAAATGCTGTGTTTTGTAGATTGCGATGTCAAAACGTGGTGTATCAGCGCTGTGTCTTAATGAGCGCTAGTAAAGCGCGTGAGTATGAACGTGAGTGAGTGCCTGTGAGTATGAACAGACGAGAGAATGAAAGTGAGTAAGTAGGTGCAAGCGTGAGTTAACGGTAGCGCCCATGAGTGTGAATACAAGTAAGTATTTTCCTTCATTTGTTCCCGTCTGTGTGCGGTGTTCTGTCGAAGGTGGGAGTGTCTTTGCCTCCCAGTTCTTCATTTCGGTCGTCGGGAAGGGCAAGGTCGACGATGAAATAAATGTCGCACTGTTCGTGCACGTGAACGTCTGGTGTGAATTTGGACGCTCAAGAAATCCCAGTGCGGCATTGAAGTGTTTTTACTGAACCTGTGATCTCCGATGGCCCACGTTCTTGCATTACTGGATTTCTAGCGAAATGCAAGCGCGTATCAGCCGTTCTCATCCACTCCTAGGTAAGAGCTGCAGCACTGTCACAGGCCGTGTCAATCAGCAAGGCAGACAAACTGTTCGGCAGTGTTTTGTAGGCAGGTGGGCTAACACAGTCGGTAGTGGCCGCAGGCATCGTTTATCAAATGCTGATTGCCTAGATCAACACGGCGACACGTCACTTCTTTTGTAGCGGCTTAGTCTGTCAATTACTTTAAAGGATCAGGCGGGGACGGTACACTGAGCAAAATAACAAGGTTTCGTGCTGCGTATTCGGTGCGGCTACAAGAGGAGGCTGAGAGAAACGATGACTATGAACTGCTAAAAATGATGGTATAGGAAACTTGTGCACAATTTTTTTTTTTTAATGCGGGTAGCCTTATTGATCTCTCTGTGTGTTCGCGTGCGTCTAGGCTGATCCACATACGTCAGAGAAATTGAGGTGGTCGCAAACAATACTGCTTACCTGCTGCTATTGTACACAGCATTTTCATTACAGGTAGGAGTGAATTGGCCCCTTCATAGCTCCCTGCAACCTACGATGAGACATCGGCCAGGTTTTGCCACGTACGCGTGCCCACAAGTCATGGGAATCGAGCACATAGCATCTCAAGAGCCAGGCCGTAAGCTACTATGAGACACATAATATAGCAAGCATTTCTTGCCATGAGGCCAAATCTAGTGCGCGTACGAGACATTTACGCCACGCTGATAACAACACTACGAAGTTTTCAATTTTTTCCGCCGCTGTTGCACAGCGCATGATTAGGGTGTTTTTACTCCCGAGAGACGCGGGTTCGAACCATAGTTGCGGCCATCGCCATTCGATGGAGGTGAAATGCTATGCGCCCACGTACATACACGTACTAATTCCGGAGCTCCGGCTGGTCGAGATTAACCGGAGCGCTCCACTATGGCGTCTCTCGTAGCGAATTGAGACGCTTCGGGGCGTTATTATAAACCGATTCCGATTACTTCCAGCGGTGTTATACGTAGGATTCGATGATTCCATTCGAATAGTGAAGCAAATTTTTAGGACAGTGACGTATTACCTGTTCCTGAAGTGCTAAGAATCAACACCCATAGTCGGTGTAACATTGCCGTTGCGGAGGTTGGTTATTTACGCCGTTGTTCGCCGTTCACTCAGAAAACACAAAATTGCTAAAAGATACTAACCAACCTGTCCGCCTCAACCACGTCCATAACGAAACGCAGAAAAACTGCTTCGCGATGCATTTTTTTTCTTTGCTGACGACGAATCCTTCTGCCAGAAGCGCCACCGCACATGCGAAAGTGAATGTCGCCTGCTACATGGACCTCAATGGGCTGTTTCGCGCGCTCTCCGCTAGGTGGCGTATCGGCTCAAATAATACGCGCCGCAAGCCTAAAAACACTGCTGGCTTCTTTACTGTATTATCCCTTACCAGGTCCCTTGCGGGTTTTAGCACCGGAACTGCCGGAACACATAAACATGCGACATTTAATTTTGTTTTTTCGCCCGCAGACAGCGCAACAATCAGCAAGCTCCAGTGACTTTGGCCAAAGGGGCGTTCGGATTCTGGTACATGGATCCTAGGGGGAGTTTCGCAACTTGTACGATTGATAAGGCAGCCAGAGAGTGCTGCAGCCGTGCCGCTGCGCGTGGGCCGTGCTAGTGTAGTACACTCTAGCCGGGCTGCAGTGCAACGCCCGAGGCTCGTCGACAGGATCCCGCAGTTCGGGAGCACAAAGCGGAAGCACATCGCCCCCTAAAGCTGCTAGTCTCACTTCGATCGTATAATTAAGTTAGCCGGAGTCGAACATGGTATGGTATGGAAAAACTTTATGTCCGTCGGGGCGTGAGCTAGCACGGAAATTATTAAATAAGGACGTGTTTGAATGAGCATAAAAAAGCTGCGTACATGAGGTCAGCGTGTCGCCGAGAGTCGAAACTGATCAAGTGTTACTTTAAAAGTAAAAGCTTCTTATTTCTCCCCGTAATTTCCTTGTTTCTCCCCCCAAAATTTTATCATTTAAAGATGCGGGCCCTCATATTTTTCATTCGTGGGGCCCACAGCACCCTCGTCGGGCACGTCTCAAAAATAACTTGAAAGATCATCATTATCTTACTACTTTATTCGTTTAATAATTCATTTGTTGTATATTATATTGCTACTATTAGTTTATTTAATTCGCTCCAGATTAGTCACAAAAGCAAAAGAAAGTGCACTCTAATGTTTTCGTTTGTCCTCAATTTTTTTTTTCGAAAATTCTACTGCCACACGATTCATGATCGATCCCCCCGTGAGAGGTTGGCCCATCCTCAGGGCAGTGGCGGATCCAGAGAGAGAGAGAGAGGGGGGGGGGGAGGGGGTGATTCCCTATTTCCTTCAGTGCCTGTCGTCCACCTCCTTTGTTTGGTTGCCTCGGCTACCACTGCCCAAAAGGGGGAAGAAACATTTGTCCCCGCCCTGTGCCTCCAATAAAGTTACTTTCCATTCCCACCCTGTGCCTCTCTACTCATCTCTCCGCTCTTTTCCTCTTCCCTGTGCACATTTCAATCAAAGGCTCCTTATAGGTGCCCTTATAATTCCCTCTGGGCTTTTTTAAATATGATGTGACCCTCCCAAAATGCACTGCTGAGGCGGGGACGTCAGCCTTTCTACACCCCCCCCCCCTTCCCCCCCCCAAAGCAGGCACCTGGAACCGCCCCAGCCCCAAGGACCCAATCAACCGGTCAACAACGCCATCACAAGAGCTATATGCAGTACTGTAGAGAAAATCATAAGCCAGTCAAATCGGTTTAATAAAAACATATCAATCACTAATAGTTTTTAGCGTTTGTCCTTGCACCTACCTATACCTCTTGCCCTAATGATTATTGTTTCTTTTAGAGGTTACGCAGTATGGTTTATTTAGTAGTTAAAGTTAGTACTCAAAGCCTCTTCTTTCTAAATTGATGCCGTAACCTTCCAGTAAGGACATGAAAAAGAAAATGAAGACCGTACGATCCGCCCTACTCTTGGCAGTGGGTCGGTGCCAATCATCCCAGAATCCTCATCATCATCGGTGGTTAGGATAAGGAGCGAGCAGGGCGGCAGGCTGATGTCCGTATACCCCTTCCCGGGAGAAGAGGACGATGATGGAGCCATGGACATGATCCTTGGGCGTCATGGACGAGGGCTACCACCTTGGCTCCGCGGTGGCGGCCCTCGTGGTCATCGTCCAAACCGTCTACCTGGGTCTGGACAGCGCCGATGAAGTGACCAGCCTCGTCCAGAAGTGCCTTCTGCTACACTTCCACGTGGTGCGGCTCAGGTGAGCTGCGAGTCGTTCACACTATATCGGTTTCGCTTTCGCCGAATCGCGCGAAAAAAATCGCGAACGCGACGGGGAGTGCTGGGACAGACGTGAATTCAGTCTGGGTGGATCAGTCTGCATCAACCTACCCCTAGCTGTGACGTATGCATAGACAGACTCACTGGAACCAGTAGTTGCGCTTTCGCCGAGCCGCGCGAAGAAGGATTTGAACCGTGAAGCGACGTGTGAGAGCCGCGCTGGGCAAGGATCAGGGTCGCCTCCAACCTTTTTTAATGCCGGGGTCCACTACGGCTCCATTGACTTATTTCCGTCACGGATATGACGTTGTAGAATATATACAAAGAGATCGCAAAGAAAAAACTAAGAAAGAAAGTTCCGTCACCGGCAGTCGAACGTACGACCTCTCACTTCGCAGCGCTAAACGACTCGGCCACGGACCGTACGTTCCTCGGCGTACTAACGGCGAGCTATTTATATACACCATTTACTGTCGGCGGTACTCAGAGATCGGCGACTTTGCGTGTTTTTGTTATGACTAGCGAGATGGGGCGACAGGCGCGAGTGCGCGCTTTAGAGGTCGTAGTCATAGCTCCGCGCGTTGCGATGCGCGCGCGCTTATGTCGTGATCGCGGCGGTTTGTACGTCTTGTGCTGGCGTTGAAGTTCCAGACACCACGAAGGTCAATTCGCTCGCTGCAGCGGCCGCGTTTGCGAAAGAAGCGCTGCTCAGACTGTGGCAGTTGTTAATTCGCGCTCGCCCATGCACATAGATTTAGGTGCAGGTTAAAGAACCCCAGGTGTACGAAATTTCAGGAGCCCTCCATTACGGCGTAATCATGTCGTCGTTTTGGGTCGTTAAACCCCAGATATTATTGTCAGTTCGCGCTCATCCTGTGTATGTTCTTTTCGTGCGACCTTTCTGCTTGAGGAGTGAGCTGCAAGTTTCGAGTTGCTTGCCGTTCTTCGCGTGACATTACAGTTTGTTGCTATAACATTCATTCCTTTGCCCTTGTGGTGAAACAGTGCACAATAAACGCTCAAGAGCCTCCGTGAAGACACGTTTCACTTTCGTGTTTTACCGATTCCGTAAACTGCCGGTGTTACAAGTATGTCCCCCCTTGTGACGTCACAGGCCCGGCTCCGGCGTGCTGCTCGAGGTGGCCGTCTGGCTTCTGGACATGGCCTTCCACCTGTGGTTCCTCATGGTGGACTGCACGCGGGTCGTGTCCAGCCTCTATTTCAACAGCAAACCGCTGCAGGTGCTGCACTGCGCCATCCTCTTCCTCTTCCACCTGCAGATACTCAGGTGGGCGCCCCGCCTCTCGGAACCGTGGCCTCCGTGATCTTATGCGCTGTGCACAACGGTGGAGGCCTTCGAGTCCGTACAATCCAGCAGCGTTTTCGCATTCGCGGAGCACCGAAACAATTGAACGCGTGTTCTCTTTGTAGAACGTCACGGTACGCTCGGTTACAGCCTAAGAGAAAGTTTAGGCTCCGCCCACGATACGGCGGAGCGCCTACTCTTCACCTGTGAAACACAGTCGGGCAAGCTTGTTGCTGTTCGAACGGCAAGTACGTTGTCTCCGGCTAATGTATAAAAGTTCGCCGCGCCGTTACTACCTGAAAAAAATTACGTTTAACTGAATAGCGATGTTAGAATATCTGACGAAATGCACCAAGAAGTTTAGGTTTCAGACCTAAACCAGCTGCACAAACGTCTGTGTGTATGGAAAAGTCAACTATCTGAAACACTCGATAAGTTATTAGCGGCACGAAAAGGAGTGAACACTGTATGATGGCGCACTTATGCAAATTATCCGTGGAAGAGACGGCGATGGATGCGGGCGGAGATAACATTTTTTCATAGGATAACCGACTGTAATCGTCAGTCTTTGTCATAGAACTCCTACACATTTATGCCCTCCGGGGCAATGCTCTTAGATAATGCTCCGGGGCTTATCTTCTCACCAAGCAATAACCGGTATCTGTTCTGGTGACGTTGCATTTCTTATACGTCGGGCTGATAGCACGCTTGCTGGTTATCTGGAAGTACCAGGCGAGCAGTTTTAGGGATAAGAACTGCACGCGCGAAAGGTAAATGACCATTAGATATAAGCTCCAAAGGGCACAAACTTCTTTTAATTAAAGGGCAACCGAAAAACAAATGATTTTTGCCGTGGAGGCGCTTTTCGTGAGACCAATATATGCCAGGAATAGCATGGCGACGAAGATGATAAAAGAAGACTATCATGAGTAGAGCGCCATCCTGAAACTCGTGGGTCAGGCGAACCCGTTTGACCCATTCACAGACTCGGAACAACCCTGTAGAGTCTGTGTGAGTCCGGGTAAAATTTGTTGAGTCTGGGTGAGCCCGCATTTTCCTGTAGCTTTAAGAGCGATGCTCTTAAAGCTCGAGGTAATATCTCGGTTGTCCGCAAAAAACACTCCACGCCGTTGTTTATCAACCGCGCCCACCGAGTACGAGCGACGAAAGAACCGCGCTTCTACCGGGGGGTGCCACAGCCAGTGGCGTAGCCAGGGGGTGGCACACCGGGCACGCCCCCCCCCCCCCCGGATTTTTTTTCGCCATGGTATACACAGCGAAAAATGGCCATTTCAAGCAGGTGCCCTCCCCGAAATCAAGGAGGTGCCCCCCCCCCCCCCTCGAAAAAAATTTCTGGCCTACGCCCCTGGCCACAGCCAGCTTTGCACGTTAGTTCTGGCGCTGGAGTTTGGACATTCTTGCATGGTCTGTGACAGGCTGTGGTTCGATCGACTCTTCTTTGTCTACGCCAAGGAAAATACCTAGCATCAGCCAAGGAAGCCACGTTAAGCCCCTAAGATCCACCAGCTTTGTAAACGTCTCCCCCCCCCCCCCCTTTTTTTTTTTTTTGAGTACAGGTTTGCCGGATTGAGGCAGAATTTCTGTATTTTAGTGATTCCGTATCTGAGTGAGCCCGGCTGTACAAAATTTTTGCTTGTATGAATCCTGTTGGACCACTGACCCAGGTAAAAATGTATAACTGCTTCAACAGGCGTTAGGATCAACTGGTTCCAGCTGGAAACCAACTGGTCCCTAGTTAAGGGCCAACTGATCTTAGCAATGGAAGCAACTGGTTCCAGCTAGAAAACAACTGGGAACCATTTAGTACCATGACCAGTTGTTCTGGAAACCACTGAACCCAGTTGGGATCCACCTGGAAATTTAACCAGTTCTGCTGGAAGCAAGTTCCTAGGTGAGGTCCAGCTGATACTTCGACTAGCTGTATGGTGGGAACCAGCTGATACCAGTTGGTGTGCGATAATAATATCCCGATATGAACCGAACGATCTCTCAAGATAAACATCAGTTTAAATCAGTGTGAGTGAGGTTCTATTTCAGCGACCTATGTGATTCGTAGTGCGTGTATACAGGGTGGTCCACATGTAGGGTGAACAACTCATTAGTATTCAGACCTCATAGGAAGCTGATGTTTAATACGTCATTCGGAAAAATTATCACTGCGTTTATTGACACCATGATTGACATCATATAACGGACATTTCCCTCGTGGAGAAGCATAAGCATTCGAGCTTTATCGGCTTTAATGCTGACGGAGGCGTTCATCTTAAATATGGTCGGACCCCGTACACACGCACCGACCAGGCCCGTAGCCAGGAATTTTTTTCTGGGGGGGTGGGGGGGGGGGCACTTGTTGAAAGCGTTGAAAAACACCTATTTTGAATTATTTTTTCCGGTAAAACACCCCCTTCCATCCGAATTTCGGGGAAGGGAGGGGGAACGGGCCCCCTCAGGCCCCTAGCCCCCCCCCCCCCCCTGGCTACGGGCCTGGCACCAACGAGTAAGCTTGTGTGCAGGCGCTATTGCATGGGCATCCACGTCACGGTGGACAACGCGATCGCCGACGACGCCAACGCTCAGCAGCAGCAGGTGCTGCAGGCCGACGAGGTCGTCGAGGTGCCCGCGCCCGTCGCGGCCGCGGCCGCAGTCGCGGCGCGACGTGTCGAGGTGGACGCCGGCGAGTCGTCGCTGCTGCCCGGCTCGCAGTCCTCGGCCACCAAGCTCACCTCGCAGTCGGCGCCCGCGGCCTTCAGCCACGACGAGCTGTTGTCGCTGGACTTCACCAGGTTTCGTGCCACGCTCATGGGCGTCTGCAGGGGGGGGGTGCAAAAGGGGCACTTGCCCCCCTCAAGCCGCACCATTAATTGCCCTCACCCAAGCTACACCAGCGCTCTCCCCTTCCCTCAGCCGCGATGAAACACGGGTACAACCCCCAAGACAGAATTCTGCCGACACCCATGACCACGCTGCTTGCTCCGGAACGCTGGTGGAATCGCGTTGCCGCTAGCGTTGCCGCAAGCGGTGTTGAACAAGTGGTGCTGCGTCCTGCATCAGCGTACAAAACTGGGCGAGTTGGTTGAACTTCATGGCTTTAAAATGCAGCGCAAAAAGACGATACACAAGATGAAGGAGGATGATACACAAGATGAATCAGCGCTTGTCCTGTGTCCTCCTTCATCTTGTGATATCGTCTTTTTGCTCTGCATTTTAAACCGTGCATCCTGCATATATGCATACCATATGAGGGATGCTGGAAGGGGAAGTGTTCACGCTGCCCCGCTCCCCCGCCGTGAAACCGTCAAATTTCTTATTTGTATCGAAACGCACACGTGCACGGAGATGTAGAGTAATTATAGGCCCCCCCCCCCTCCCCCGGTGGGTCCATTGCGCCCTCCCAGATGACCCCCACACCGCCTTTGAGCATACATATGGTAGCAGGTGAATGCGCCTTCAAAGGAAGTGTTCCCCTGTCATGCACACGTCCTCAACAAACATGGTGTGTTGCTACATGGTGTGTTGCTGGCATGTTAGAGAAGACGTGTGTCCAGTATGCCTCCTTTTGCCGCCATCTGTTGAAGCGCTCAACCACCGTCATTTAACGGACATACATTCCCCAACGTGGACATGTCGAACGACACTTCACATGCTCTCTGGAGTAAAAGCTGGACCTGAGGTTAACTAGAGGTGTCTGGGTGAGGCATTCGATAGTCCACGGTCATAGTATTAGACTGTACTGGAAGACTCCACTCCTAAGAACCTTCTAGTAAAATCAAGTCGTATGCTTATAACCAATGCCTGGGCTAAGTAAAGACTCGGAGTGCTGCTTTCCCTGGCTTCATCGCAGGGCTGAGTCGGAGAGCTCGAGTCCCGTATGCCGCTGCTTCCGCCAGCACGCACTACACGGCGCCTCGTCGCAGGCGGACGACTTGAACGCGTGCCGCGTCGGCTGCGGCTGGTCGCTGGACCCCAGCGCGCAGACCGAATCCGAAGGTGGACCGATGGCCAACAAGCCATCGCCGCATCTGGACGCGGCCATGTTCCTTGAGGGACCGCCGGCCTCTGCGTGCTTGCGGCGGCGCAAGAGCGTCCAAGCCGAGCCGCAGCCGCAGCCGAAGCCACAGGAAGCCAGCTAGGTGGCGCCACGCGACACTTTGACGCACGGTGCAGATTCGTGCGCTCGCCTTTGGTGCACCCCTGCAAAATTCGGACATCCAGCCGCCGTATCCCCCCATGAGGAAGTGTCTCGCAACGGACGATCCTGGTTGGCTGATTAGAAAAAAAGGCGTGCCCCAAGATTTCAATGAACAAGCACGATTCGGCAAATCAGCCGAAAATGAGCGCGAATGTATCAAAATGCCGCAGCTTATCACGCGTAACGAACGCGATGCTAGCATGTTCATGATACCAAATTGATAGCGATGGAATATGAAGATTAAATTTCAGATATGCACACCCCAGTTTTTGTGAAGCGCTTATATTATGCGGCAAGCGAATTCAAATTTGATGTCGCTTTGTGTGTGCTCTCTCAGTGCACTTGACGTGGCGTCCTTTGATAAGCGCAAGGACGTGGTATATTTAGAAATCTAAGTTTCCATAGGGTGATGTAGTCCAGGTCAGCTGGCGGTATGTGCTTCTCGGTGCACGTCATGGCAGCGTACTGTATACCGCCGCAGGAAAATGGGCACACATCTCCGCGACTGCCTTCGTGAACTATGGGCCCAGAAGAGACAACTGTTGAAAGCATAACTTTTTTTTACCGGGTGTTTCGAGAAATGTGTACAAGAACCTCAAAAATCAGGAACGCGATATCAGTTCGTTGCTTTCACTCACTGTTACTTTTTCTGCAGCCGCAGGCATCTTAAGATTGCTAAAGAAATCATTTGGAACAGTAATTAGGAAATGTAAATAACTTTAATTAGTAGAGTTAGGCGGCTATATCAAATGGGAGAATCGAAGTCCTTCATGCGGAGAACCCAGTTGCAGCTTTGAGATTTCGAAAAAAGGTGGCCTCTAGTGATAATTGCGAAGTAATGAAATTCAATCAAATTCACGGCGAAACATGAAAGGGAAACGCGGAAGATCGTAACTGCCATATTCTTCTGAGGCTTCTAGAATGAGTGAGCGCTGTCATATCAACCATCAACCTGACTTCGTTGTGTGGATGTGCGAGCTATGCTTGCAGTCGGGCCCGTAGCCAGGGGGAGGGTGCCCTGGAGCCCTCCCCCCCTCCCCCCGAATTTCTCATGTAGGGGGGGGGGGGGGCTGTACCTAAAATAAGTAATGAAAGTAGGTGTGCTAAAATAGTCATGATCTTCGGCAAGTGCCCCCCCCCCCTCCCCCCCCCCCGAAAAAAATTTCTAGCTACGGGCTTGCTTGCACGCATGGCGCACTCATAGCACGCATGGCGCACGTAAGGTTACGCCCCTGTAACCGTTCTCTTGAACAGTGACGTCAATCTGGTCGTCTGCTTGTGGCGCTCATTGGTGCTTTGGTTGTGGTTTCGCCGTCGAATTTGGTTGAATTTCATTACGGAAAAAAATAATTACTACCTAGAGGCCGCTTTTTCTATATCTCAAAGCTGCGATGGTTTCTTCGCATGAACTTCAATTCTCCCATTTGACTTAAACACCAAACTCCACTAATTAAAAAGCTAATTATGTAACTTTCTTAGTGTCCCAAATGACGTCTTTCAACCATGTTAAGATGCCCTACCGCTACAGAAAAAGCAGCGAGCAAAACGATTTTTCTGAATTTTGGACACATTTCTTGAAACACCCTGTATGCCACGAATATCCATGATAGCAGATCGACAGGGCGATCCAGCCACTCATTTTAGGGGGGGGGGGGTGAAACTTCTAGGCCTGCCTGATGGCTAGGCCTTGCTTTTCTTTATTAGTGGACCCGTACTGGCGTTCGTTTATTTTAATAAAATTGTTCTTTCTCTCTCGCTCGCTTGAAGTAAAACCGGGGGAAGGGGGGGTCCTGACTTTTTTGTCTTTATATAGTAGTTACTATCATCCGTCAAGAACCCCATCACAGCATAAATACTGTTAACATGTGCTCGAGTGTTCCGCCACTAATTCGTCCTAATCGGGGATAGGAGGTGGACGATAGGCACTGAAGGGAGGGGAGTGGTTGGCTAACACAAGCTTGAGAGGGGGGGGGGGGGGCGATAGCCCCTCCCCCTTTCATGTTGGGATATTGGGATAACCAAATGTGAACTGAAAATTGAAAACGTCAGCAGATTTCAGGTCATAAACCTGCGTGAAATATTATACAAAATGGCTTTAATAGTACGTAACAAACATTAATAGTACTTCACTAATAGCACACTTTGAGAACATTAGTGGAATTGAAAGGAAGTCGGCTACATCAATTTTGCTTTCAAATAACAATGACTTATACAAACTGTTAGTAAGCGTATTGAATTCGTTCAATCCTGGATCATTTAGCAATGCCGAGATTGTTAAATCTCGGCATTGCTAAATTGAAGTGATGTGTTGTCTGCCATATTGGGTTCTTGTAGGCGTAGTTCGAATAACGGTCCTGCGTAGTGGATAGTGAATTTGCGATTGTGACTCATGCGCATCGAACATTTTATTAACTTTTGTGTATGTAAAAAATTTATAATAATAGATCTGAGAGGCCTTTAGTAGGTCATATTTCATAAACAAAGGTTCTGTACTCAAGTGCTGCGGCTTCCTGTGATAATTTCCGAAAATTCTGAGCACCCTTTTTTATAATATTAGTTTCTTATAATTCTGAGTATACGTAGTGCCCCATACCAATATACAGTACGAAAGCCTGGAGTAAAATAACGAATAATATGGCACCATTTTTAACCACATGAATACAATATCGCGTAATTTAAAGATGCAACCTGTAATTTTTCTCAGATCGGCCGCAAAGTTATAACATGAGTATTTCATGATGGATCCTCTTTAGACCATACACATAGATATTTGTGGGTTTGCACCTGTTCTTGTGCAGCGCCCCGACACTTTTGTGCAGTTTTATAATTACGTGGCTTATTAATTGGCGCAGGTAATAGATGCTTAGCTTTTTTAACGTTCAACTTTAGCTTACTTATGTAAAACCAGTTTGATAGTTGATCTAAATATGCATTAAATTAACTTTGCAACACGGTCATCGATTTGACCGCAAAAAAAAAACATATTAGTATCATCGGTCTACATTATTAATATTTGGAAAAATGGATGGAGGGCAAGATCATTAATGTAAAGCGTAAACAATAGTGGACCTAGTATTCACCCCTGAGGAACATCATTTACAACTTTTAATTAACGCGATTTTACATCGTTGACTGAAACATATTGGTAACTATTTGTTAGGTAACTCTGCAATAACTTTTGTGTAATACCGCGAATACCATAATTATGAAACTTGTCTAAAAAGTTTTCCTTAATATGCCTATTGTTTATAATTCTTTGTGCAAAATTGTCTATAATTTCATGTTTAGCTTCAAGTGGCGCTTGCTCACAAGATCTTCGTTTCCGAGATTCGCACTGTGCGTCGCACAAAATATTCTATTTTGTCATGAAGCACTCAATGCGGACGTTAATTACTCTTTCAAAAACTTCAGATAGTACAGGTAGCACTGAGATCGGACCGATAATTATTGGTACATGTGGTCAGTTCCTTCTTTATGAATTGGACACATTCGAGCTATTTTAAGGGCGTCAGGAAATATACCACATTCCAACATTGAGTTAACAACGTGGGCGACGGGAATAGAAATTATGTCTGCGAATGTGTTTGACTGGACCTGATAGTGTATCGTCAATACCAGAAGCGCAGTCATGTTTAAGTCTCTCGATTATTCTTGCAACTTCATGCGCTGTTGTAGGTGAAAAAAGCAGAGAGTTTAGAAGGCTCATTCTTTGCAGGTTCACAGCGCTCGACAAGTCCAACTGGTAACACGATTTCTCCGCTGCGTATAAACTGCGCATTTAGAGCTGCTGTAACAGCTTCTTGATCATTTGAAGTGCCCTGACCTGAATTTACATGTATGTAATTACATGCATTTTTCCTATCCGTTATATCAACTACAGCCTGCCAGACTTTCTTTAAATTGTCTTAAATCCTGGACAAAAGTTTTTATTGTATAGTAGCTTTACACGTTTCAAATCAGTATTAAAAGTTTATTGCAATAATTTTTAAACTCGGCAAGTTTAGCCAGATCTCGGCTTTTTACAGAAGAGTGGAATAATTTGTTTTTCGTTTTTATTGGGCTCAACAGAGTAGGATAACCCACGGCTTTCTGCTTTTGTTTTTGCGATTCCTGCTGAATCACTTAAGTGTGAATCAAGACTGAATCAAGTGGTTCAGTAATGTGTGAATCAAAGTAATATACATAAAGAAAATTAAGCGTGAATAACGTCAATTGGCTTAAATGTGAATCAAGGGCGAATCAAGTGACTTAGGAGGGAATCAAAAATTACTTAAGTGACTTAGATGTGAATAAACATACAATAAAGTGAATCAAGAGTAATTCAAGTAGATCAAAGAGAAACTCGTAGAACATAGACTTTCGCCTGTGATTTTCTTACCGTTAGATAAAGGAACACGGTGGCTTTTATTATCACATTGAACGACAACGCGGCTGTAATTAACGGAGGATAGCTGACACATGAGCCATCAGTATAACGATCACTACATCTAATTCACAGCTAGCCAATAGCAAGTGCCGGTTGTATGCGGGTAAACACGGAAGTTAAATGTCACCCCCGGGCCTTTACACAGAGAGTGTGAAACAGGTTTATGAAGCCACTAAAAGTGCACTCATTTGCTTTCACGCGGCCGATCACGCAAGAGATTACGCTAAACGCACGCCGATTCTCAAATCCGCCGACGACATAAGTATATAGTAGTTGTTGTAGCCTGTAGCAAACATCCTGAGTATTTGAATATGCACCGTCGCCATCTTTTTCATTCATGGTCAATTCATTCGCGCACCGAGCGTCGTCGCGGCCGCACGAAAACCGCTCGCGGCGATCGTCTTCGTCTTTTGGCTGACCCTGATCCACGGACACACGCGGGAGTACAGCGAGCAATGTCGGCCGGTTTCATAATCGTTCGCCTGCAACTGCAACGCGCGATAATATGCAAGCGCCTCCGCAAGAAAAGTGCGATGCAATTGGGATAAAGTGCGCGATTGCTATCGGGGTCACAAACGCTTCGCTTCCCCCGTGGAAGTGAGCCTTCGACCTTGCTGCATATACCGTACACAGATGCCTCGAGACTGTATACAAGGTGGAATAGGAGGAGGACGACGACTGATGAGAATCAGTGCAGCTCGCTGGCTCGCGCCGATCCCGAGCTGTGAGGGCCTTGGCCAAGGCCGTCGCCAGCGCATGCAGCGGCCAGTAGCAGCTCCTTCGACGCGCAAGGCAGGACCCCGGAAGAATAGCTGAACGCCGAGGGTTAGCTGCGCAGCACAGTTGTATAGCAGCTGCGCTTACACCGTGCGAGCCATGGAGCTAATGTTCGCGCACGCCCGCTCGCTACGACTGTGGTGGGCTTCGAGTCGCTTCCCGCTAACCCTGCGTTCGGGAGCGAGCGGCAAACTGTGCAGCCTTGAGGACCTGTCTCCCGAGCAGCGCCACAACCATCACATCCTGACGGGATACCGGCGCTGCCGCAGCCACTACGAATGCCTCCTGAGCCTGCTGCAGTGGCACAACGAGACGGTGAACATCTGGAGCAACCTGCTGGCGCTCGCGTTCCTCCTCGCACTCCTGGTCGAAGACTACGCCGGGGGCCGCTTCGCGCGTCTGGGCGTGGGACTCGGGCAGCGAGCCCTGGTCACCGCCATGACGCTCTCGTACGCCGCCATGTTGCTACTGTCGTCCGTCTACCACATGCTCAACTGCACGTCCCAGGCCCGCGGCTGGTACCGGCTCGACTTCGCCGGCGTCTGGCTCAGCGTCGTCGCCTACGTGGTGGGGATTCACGGCGCTCCAGTTTCGCGGCTCCTGGCGTGTCGCGCACGTCGTGGGCGCCGTCTTCGCCGCCGCCCCGTCGTTCGTGCTCGCAGCGTCGTCGCGCTACGTACACGAGCGCCACGACGCGGCCAGGGTCAGAGCCATGGGATGGTTTGCGCTCTACAGCCTGCTGCCGCTGGCGCACTACGCCCTTTTCTACGGCGACCCGGCGCTCGTGGCTCGCACGCTGCCTGGTCACCTGACTGTGCTCGTGCTCCTGGCTCTGTCGCTGTTCGTCTTCGTAACGAAGTTTCCCGAGCGGAGGTGGCCGGGCAAAGTGGACTACCTGGGCTCGAGCCATCAGATTTGGCACGTGGGTGTCGGCATCTGCGTACTCCTGGCGCACAGCATACAGTTAGCCTACGTGACGCCGCTCTAGCCTACATGCTGTAATTACCGCTTCGACGAACGGTGTTTCTCGGTATGTGCGCATGTGCGGGTTCACGGTAGACGTTTTGTGCTCTCCTGCGCATGCGCAACGCCTGCGTACCCCAGCTGGTCGGCCGAAGGAGGTCCATTTTGCTTGGAGGCGATACTCTCCTTCGTCAAGAACTGTATATTGCAGCGTCTAGATTGTTGCGTATGACACCGGCCGTGCAACGAACTATTAGCGTATTCACAATTATGTTTCTAAATATAGATCTTTAAAGTCATTTTTCGGGCGCTACTGATTCTCATGTCCACTCGCAATTCCACGACGAATTTCTAACTGGACGAGTCGGAATGGCAGAACGGCTTCAAACCCTCAATTGCTTCATCTCTTATGGGTTAACATGAACTTGTGAACGATATGGCTTGAACTATTCTATGTATCGCGTATAAATACACCAGAAGTTTGCGAACGATATAAAGATGATCCATTGTATCGCATATCTATCGAGGAACGGCGTGAAGAGACATGTTCAACATGCTACAGCAGCTACAACATGCTACAGAAAAACACATCGGCAGCGCTTACCCGACGATTACAAAGAATAAATATCGGGGCCGCAGCAGGAACCGAACCCAAGCATTCTGCGTGGAAATGATGTATTCTAACACAGAGGCACGCCAGGTCTCGGAACTGCTTTTGACAAAGGCCCTATGATGTTGGTGAAACGCCAATTGTGGTTGCAGTGCTGGCTATCTAATCTGTAAACATTACATATGCACTCCGATGAATTGTATACATTCCTCGCAGGCACAAGCGCTACATATCGGCTTACCGTTTCTGACGTTGGTAATACCCATGTTGTTGTTGGCATTGTTACGCAACTGGTTATGTAATACGTATGTTCTGTTCAACATATGTGTCTGTGTACAATATTTGTACATATCTTTAGCGTCATTTCGTAACGTTTCGCTCAATAAAAAAGTTACAGCACAGTCACCTTCCCTCCGCATGCTTCGCATAACACCGATTCTCATGATACGTGGGATCTGGCCGAATTTTTTAGTGGCGAAGCTCCTTAGGGTGTGGGTCTGTCCCTCCTCTGTAGTATGTAGTAGTTGTAGTAGTACGTCGCCACGTATAGTGGGATATATCCACACCACGTAATAAAGATGACGATGACGCCTGATGACCATGAAGAATAAGCGCGTTCCAGTATAGTAGAATGTACCCACTACACGTGATAACGATGACGATGACGCTGATGACCACGAAGTATAAACGCGTTCCAGATTACACATTCTCTTTCTGCCATGGATGAAAACGATCGCGAGCGCGCGCTCGCCCTCGAAAGGCAAAACGGCAATGCCGACAACAAACGTTCCCCTGAGCTTAACGTCATATATGAGGAAAACAAAATCAGGGGAACCCCCCTCCTTGTGGTCCTAGAGCTCTTGAACAAAATCATCATCTACCCCATATGTAAATAATAAAACATTGTGTATATACTTTATCAATATGTAAATAATGAAACATTGTGTATATACTGTATGTATAATCGCACCACACCCCCCGCGTTTGTGTGTCAGGTCTTTGTATGATGATCGAGTGGGCAAAACTTACGGGGATTGACGGTTTACCAGATTACCTCCGGAGTTTCGCCCACTCATCATCATTTCACTTCGTGGATATGGCGTGATTTTTTATTTTTTATTTTTTTTTTCAAAACAGTTTCAATGTAGAATGCTTGTGTTCGATCCCTTCTGCAATCCTGATTCTAATTCTTCGTCGGGTCAACGCTGCCGATGTTGGTTTTCTGAACGCTCTCGCATTTAAATTACCGATGTCCGTTCTCGCCGTTGCTGGGTAGATATAAACTGTGAATCACCTGTACCACATACCCGCCTGCAGCGGCCCATGGTATAGGTTATGTGACAACACCACGTGTTTGGAGGAGAAAGTTTAACGACGTACGCGACATACATAATTTTCATGTTATTCATGTTATGACCAGACAGTCATATTTATCAAACCTTCTTACCCTCCCACACCAATTTTTGTCTACACAAAGTTAAGGAGGGGATCACGAGAGCACTCATACGTAGATAGATAGATAGATAGATAGATAGATAGATAGATAGATAGATAGATAGATAGATAGATAGATAGATAGATACATAGATAGATAGATAGATAGATAGATAGATAGATAGATAGATAGATAGATAGATAGATAGATAGATAGATAGATAGATAGATAGATAGATAGATAGAAACTGCCCATATGCCTAAGGCTCGCTGAGAAATGGTTCACATTTAGTACGGCGCGTTGAAGACCTTGCAAATTGGTTCTGCGGAATTCCTCAAGATTGCGGAAGGGTTGCGAAAGGAAAATCGACAGGCATGCACCATATTCTAGCACGAAGCCACAAGAAAGTCCTTACGGATTTCTAAGAAAGAGCTCCTTAGTTGCCGAAAAATTCATTTTGGTTGGGAGATCAAACTTGGGAAAGGCGTTGGTCTCTTATTCGATCCGCGGGCCAGGACGAGTTTTTCGGCAATTAAGACGCTTTCTTGAGAAATCCGTATGGATTTCCTGTTGACGTCGTGCTACCAAGGGGTTGTTCTCGATTTTCCTTTCTTGCTGAAGATGATGCTCAACACCGTTGTCCTTCACAGCATGCATTCGGCTGTATAAGAGATGTTATGCGTAAGTTTGTGCAGAGGAGTTTGTCTCAGAGTCACGCACGCTTCACTTCCCCTGTGGCAACGAGCCGTAGACGTTGCGTACACAGCTGCTCGAGACTGTATGCAAAGGAAATATAAGGAGGACGACGACCGACGAGAATCAGTGCAGCGCGTCTCCTTCCGAGCCTTCAATTTGGAATGCATTTGCGTCATTTATCCCTAGAAACTTGTGTACAGTGCGGTTGGTATGGGTGCCAGGCCATCGTGGCATATTTGTAAACGAGATGGCTGATGCACTTGCTCGGTGGTCTCTTAATGGTCCTGTAATGTCCATTGTACCTGATACTGGGTTTATTACTGAATCCAGATATCGAAAATATACGTTACTTCAAGACTCCATCAAAATGAGGCTACCAGTTCAAGAATATGGTCATCTTTCCTATTCTTGGGATAACAAATGGTGCCCCACTCGTAAGTTGGAAGTATACATCACAAAACTTCGATGCCGGATTCCTCCTCTTAATTTTTACTTATACAGGTCTGGTCAGGTGCCGTCTCCTTTATGCTTTTACTGTGAAGAGCCTGAAAACATCGAACACTTTTTAATTTCTTGCCGCCGCTTCGCTAACCACAGGAAAAAACATCTCGAAATTTTATTCCGAAAATTAGGAATTTCTCTTAATTCTGAAAACATTCTTTCCCTTGGGGTTCTCTGGGCCACAGCAACAGGAACGTCTGCATTGCCGTCTGCGAATTTCTTAGAGACTCAAGAAGAATCCCTTGTTAAGATTTTCCCAATCAAAATTTATTACTTTGGACTTCTCACTAATTTGTTAGCAATCTATAAAATAATTAACAATTCTATATTCGATTACGACCGGTTAATTCATTTTTCCCCAACAAAATTTTAAATTATTCCCACATTAACCGCCGGTTAATGGCCAATCCCCCGTAGTGGGTACGAGCCATCTTCACGGGAACAAACAAACAAACAAAGCGCGCTCGCTCGCGCAGATCTCGAGCTGTGAGGGCCTTGGCCTAGGCCGTCACCAGCGCAGCAGAAGAAGCAGCTCCTCGACGACCAAGGTGGGACGCCGCAAGAACAGCAGAACGCTGAGGGTTAGCTGCGCAGCACGGCTGTATAGCAGCTGCGCACACCGTACGAGCCATGGAGCACCTGTACGGGCGGGCCCGCTCGCTACGACTGTGGTCGGCTTCGAGTAGTCGCTTCCCGCTATCCCTGCGCTGGGGAACGGGTCGTCAACTGAGCCACCTCGAAGACCTGTCTCCCGAGCAGCGCAACAACCCTCACATCCTGACGGGATACCGGCGTTGCCGCAACCGCTACGAATGCTTCCTGAGCCTGCTGCAATGGCACAACGAGACGGTGAACATCTGGAGCAACCTGCTGCCGCTCGCGTTCGTCCTCGCGCTCCTGGTCCAGGACTACGCCGGGGGCCACTTCGCGCGTCTGGGCGTGGGACTCGGTCAGCGAGCTCTGGTCACGGCCATGACGCTGTCGTACGCCGCCATGTTGTTCCTGTCGGCCGTGTACCACATGCTCAACTGCACGTCCGAGGCCCGCGCCTGGTACCGGCTCGACTTCGCCGGCGTCTGGCTCAGCGTCGTCGCATACGTCGTCGGATTCACGGCGCTCCAGTTTCGCGGCTCCTGGCGCGTGGCACACGTCGTGGGCGCCGTCTTCGCCGCCGCCCCGTCGTTCGTGCTCGCCGCGTCGTCCCGCTACGTAGACCAGCGCTACGACGCGGGCAGGGTCAGAGGTGTTTCTCGGCATGTGCGCATGTGTGAGTTCACGGTAGACGTTTTGTGCTCTCCTGCGCATGCGCAACGCCTGTGCACCCCAGCTGGTCGGCCGGAGGACATATAGTTTGCTTGGAGGCGATACTCTCCTTCAAGAACTGTATATTGCAGCGTCTAGATTGTTGCGTATTACACCGGCCGTGCAACGAACTATTAGCTTATTCACAATTATGTTTCTAACTATAGATCTTTTAAATCATTTTTCAGGGGCTATTGATTCCCATGTCCACCCGCAATTCCACGACGAATTTCTAACTGGAACGTGTCGGAATGACAAAATGGCTTCAAAAACCTCAATTGCTACATCTCTTATGGATTAACATGAACTTGTGAACGATATCGGCTTGAGCTATTCTATGTATTGCGTATAAATACATCAGAATTTTGCGAACGATATAAAGTTGATCCATTGTATCGCATATCTCTCGAGAATTGGCGTGAACAGACATTGGTTCAACATGCTAGAGCGTTAATAAAAATTGTCATCGGCAGCGCTGACCCGACAAATGCAAAGAATAAATATCAGGGCCGCAGCAGGAACCGAATCCAAGCATTCTGCGTGTGAATGAAGTATTCTACCTCAGAGCCACGCCAGAAGGTCTCGGAATTGCTTTGGAACGCCCTATGTAGGCGTATATAATCTTGGTGAAACGTCAATTGTGGTTGCAGTGCTGGCTATCTACTTCTATAAACATCACATATGCACTCCGATGAATTGTATACTTAAGCGCCATCCACTGGTGTTAGTCTACGTAGCACTATCCAGGGTCCAACATCCTCCCAAGCACAAGCGCTACATATCAGCTTACCGTTTCTGGTATTGGTAATACCTCTGTTGTTGGCATTGTTACGCAGCTGGTTATATAATACATATGCTCTGTTCAACATATGTGTCTGCGTACAACATTTGCACATATATTTAGCGTCATTTCGTAACGTTTCGCTTAATAAAAAAAATGCCCCCCACCTCCCCGAAGGGAATCGTGAGGAAATGCGAATGCATTTCTTGCGCCGACACCGACTTCTGCCATCGCCTTGAGAGGCGCCCAGCCAGCGAACGGTCGAGAGTGAGGCGCGAGCGGAGAGTGGGGCGCAGGGAGGAGAGAGAGCGAACGGCGAGAGAAGGAGCGGCGAAGCACTGCACCTACCCTCTCCTACACTCTCTCGCACCGCATGCCCCGGTTGCTAGGGGCGAGGATAAGCGCGCGCGCCCGCAGCTGTTGCTATGGGAGAGGGAGTGAGAGCGGAGAGATAACACCTGCCGGCGCGCGGACACCTCCTCAACCTACCCTCCTCCTCCTCCTCCGCGGACGCCGCCGGATGCGCCTGACATAGCCCGACTAAGAAATGCATTCGCATTAAAGGGCCCGTCAACAGGCTCCTACTTTTTTTTAACACCCCCCAAACAAGCTCGCTAACTCGTACAGTAGACCGCGGCGATCACGTTTCCCGAATATTACAGCGCTGCGCGCCGCGCAGACCCTCCATTTCGAAAAACAATTCCCGCGCCGCTTTCCTTCGCCTGACCAATCCTCCTCGTACGTGCAGTGACGTCAAGTCGGCGATCGCCGACTTGACGTAGCACTGAGCTCGTCGATTGGTCCTTTGCCCTACGAAACAGCGCCTTGGCCCTACGGTGATGCAGTTTCGGCCGCGCAGTACGCATTTTCATTTTCCTGTGCTGCCCTCTGCCGTTTTGTAGAGCCCGAGACTACCGGGAGAAGCGGTATTGCCAGAACGAAAGCCTCCGAGATAAAGAGGCGTCTCGCTACATTACCGCAAGGGAAAGGGTCGTCTCTTCGCATCGCGCTTCCTCCCTGCGCCGCTGACACGTGCTCATGGGGGGAAGCCCTGCTCGGTCGTTGGCTGCGCGCCGATGACGTATCACTGACGTCGTGTCACGTTGCCGAAGTGGGCGGAGTCACGACGACGGGCTACGCCTCCCCATTTCTACAGCGGAGAAGGGGGGGCGAGGCCGCGCGAAAATTTGAAACCAGCTGAAACGGATGTTCTAACCCCTGTAACTTCCTTATTATTGCGCGTATTCGCAAAATTCTTGCGGCAGCAGGTTCACATAGCAAAAGTGCACATATTTCTCTCTATAACAATTTTTGGACCTCGGGGTTGTTGACGGGCCCTTTAAAAAAATTACAGCACAGTCACCTTCCTTCCGCATGCTTCGCATAACACCGATTCCCATGATATGGGATGGATGGATGAACAACTTTATTCATGTCCGGCAAGACGCACGTTAGCGCGCAGCGGGCGACTCCCACGTCGGGACCGCCAGGCCAAGCCTGTCGGCCGCTCCGCGGGCCATGATATGGGATCTGCCGATTTTTTTTCAAAACAGTTTCAAGGTAGAATGCTTGTGTTCGATCCCTTCTGCAATCCTGATTCTTATTCTTCGTCGGGTCAACGCTGCCGATGTCGGTTTTCTGAACGCTCTCGCATTTAAATTACCAATGTCTGTTCTCGCTGTTGCTAGGTGGATATAAACTGTGAATCACCTGTGCCGCATACCCGTCTGCCGCGGCCCATGGTATAGGTTATGTGCAACACCACGTGTTTGGAGGAGAAAGTTTAACGACGTACGCGACACACATAATTTTCATGTTATTCATGTTATGACCACACAGTCATATTTATCAAACCTTCTTACCTTCCCATATCAATTTTTGTCTACACCAAGTTAAGGAGGGAATCACGAGAGCACCCATACGTAGATAGATAGATAGATAGATAGATAGATAGATAGATAGATAGATAGATAGATAGATAGATAGATAGATAGATAGATAGATAGATAGATAGATAGATAGATAGATAGATAGATAGATAGATAGATAGATAGATAGATAGATAGAAACTGCCAGAGTGCGCTCACTGAGAAATGGTCCACATGTAGTACGACGCGTTGAAGACCTTGCAAGTTGGTTCTGCGGAATTCCTCAAGGTTGCGGAAGGGTTACGAAAGGAAAATCGACAGGCATGCACCATTTTGTAGCACGAAGCCACAAGAATATGCTTAGGGATTTCTAAGAAAGAGCTCTGTAGTTTCCGAAAAATTCCTTTTGGTTCGGGGATCAAACTTGGGAAAGGCGTTGGTCCCTTATTCGATCCGCGGGCCAGGACGAGTTTTTCGGCAATTAAGACGCTTTCTTGAGAAATCCGTATGAATTTCCTGTTGACGTCGTGCTACCAAGGGGTTGTTCTCGATTTCCCTTTCTTGCTGAAGATGATGCTCAACACGGTTGCCCTTCACTGCAATGATCGATTCGGCTGTATAGGAGATGTTATGCGTAAGTTCGGGCTGAAGAATTTGTCTCAGAGTCACGCACGCTTCACTTCCCTGTGGCAATGAGCCAGACGTGCCTACACAGCTGCTCGAGACTGTATGCAAAGGAAATAGGAGGAGGACGACGACCGACGAGAATCAGTGCAGTGCGCTCGCTCGCGCAGATCTCGAGCTGTGAGGGCCTTGGCCAAGGCCGTCACCAGCGCAGCAGCAGAAGCAGCTCCTCGACGACCAAGGTGGGACGCCGCAAGAACAGCAGAACGCTGAGGGTTAGCTGCGCAGCACAGCTCTATAGCAGCTGCGCACAGCGTACGAGCCATGGAGCGCCTGTTCGGGCGGGCCCGCTTGCCACGACTGTGGTCGGCTTCGAGTAGTCGCTTCCCGCTATCCCTGCGCTGGGGAACGGGTCGTCAACTAAGCCACCTCGAAGACCTGTCTCCCGAGCAGCGCACCAACCCTCACATCCTGACGGGATACCGGCGTTGCCGCAACCGCTACGAATGCTTCCTGAGCCTGCTGCAGTGGCACAACGAGACGGTGAACATCTGGAGCAACCTGCTGCCGCTCGCGTTCCTCCTCGCGCTCCTGGTCCAGGACTACGCCGGGGGGCCACTTCACTCGTCTGGGCGTGGGACTCGGGCAGCGAGCTCTGGTTACGGCCATGACGCTGTCGTACGCCGCCATGTTGCTCCTGTCGGCCGTGTACCACATGCTCAACTGCACGTCCGAGGCCCGCGCCTGGTACCGGCTCGACTTCGCCGGCGTCTGGCTCAGCGTCGTCGCATACGTCATCGGATTCACGGCGCTCCAGTTTCGCGGCTCCTGGCGCGTGGCACACGTGGTGGGCGCCGTCTTCGCCGCCGCCCCGTCGTTCGTGCTCGCCGCGTCGTCCCGCTACGTAGACCAGCGCTACGACGCGGCCAGGGTCAGAGCCATGGGATGGTTCGCGCTCTACAGCCTGCTGCCGCTGGCGCACTACGCCCTTTTCTACGGCAACCCGACGCTCGTGGCTCGCACTCTGCCCGGTCACGTGACCGTGCTGTTGCTCCTGGCCCTCTCTCTGTGCGTATACGTGACGAAGTTTCCCGAGCGGAGGTGGCCGGGCAGAGTGGACTACTTGGGCTCGAGCCATCAGATTTGGCACGTGGGCATCGGCATGTGCGTACTCCTGGCGCACAGGATACAGTTAGCATACGTGGCGCCACTCTAGCCAACATGCCATGACTGCCGCCTCGACGAACGGTGTTTCTCGGCGTGTGCATGAGGGCGAGAATTTGCGGTAGACATTTTGTACTCTTCTGCGCATGCGCGAACCCTGCGTACTCCAGCTGTTCGGCCGAAGGTCCATTTGGCTTCGAAGCCTAGTGCTGGAGGCGGTGATACGGACTACGGCGACAACTTTATAGCGGTGTCTAGATTGTTGTGTATGTCACTGGCCTCGTGACGAAAAATTAGTCGCTAATTTGTTTCTAAATATATTATAAATCATCTTTCAATCGGTACTGAATCTCGAGCATGTCTACCTGTTCCGAGATTCACATAGATGTGTCACAATGTCAGACTGGCTTCAAACCCTCGAGTGCCAGAAGATCTATTATGGGTAACTAACAGAAATGTTTTAATGCTATAGAGTTCAGAACTTGACTCTATGAAGTAATGACGAAGCACTAATTAGTTTGTTAAATGGGGAATTTCGTAAAATCGAGAAACCGACTTTTCGATCCCTCGAAATCTAGAACTGTAAGTAGCGACACCCAAAAGCCCGCGCATATAAAAAAAATCACGCCATATCCACGAAGTGAATGATGATGAGTGGGCGAAGCTCGATTGTTTTCATCCATGGCAGAAAGAGAATGTGTGGTCTGGAACGCGCTTATACTTCATGGTCATCAGCGTCATCGTCATCGTTATCACGTGTAGTGGGTACGTTCCACTATACTGGAAGGCGCTTATACTTCATCGTTATCACGCGTAGTGGGTACATTCCACTATACTGCGTCATCGTCGTCTTTATCACGTGGAGTGGGTACATTCCACTATACGTGGCTATCTACCTACCTACCTACTACTACTACTACTACTACTACTACTACTACTACTACTACTACTACTACTACTACTACTACGACAACTACAGAGGAGGGACAGACCCACACCCTTAGGAGCTTCGCCCCTAAAAGTCCTCGAGGTTGGCCCGAGAGAGGCCCAGACATTGGAGACACCACGTCCGGGTGTCCGGGCGATGAAGGCCAGGCAGACGGTCACGTGAACCTATTACGGTGTAACCGTATGCGATAACGCGGAGAACGAATACAGTTTTTATGCGAGCAGGCCGAACGTGAATGATGCGAAAAGGAAATGATTGCAATCTGTCGCGTAAACCATGAAACAGCCAACGGGGCCGTCGTTGGGGCCGTCACCGGAATTTCTGCGAAATGAGCTCCCGAACGCTATATCGTGTTCTATAATGTTGGGACATGGAACACACAAACTCGACGTCGGTGATTCGGCGCTAACGACGTTTCAGTCCCTTTAGTGGTATAAGGCTGCCCACGGTCAACACGTTACAAAAGGTCTCGGTCACAATTCGTGGTCATCATCATCATCATCCGTCACAGCGTCAGCAAAGTGTGCACCCATTTAGGGGCAAATATTGCCTTACAGACGCGTATTTCAGTAGCGCTTTCGTTGCCTTCCGCGCTGTCGATGAACATGTCCATGGTCCATGAAATTATAATTATGAAATTACAATAATTAATTTACTTCCTGCTGTAATTTAGAAATGTAACGGATTACATCAAGCGATACATTTTAAAAAATTGCTCATTACTTTCTCCCATTTGCTTATGGCATAAACAATTGATCAGAAAAGGAAAGAAAAATGGCAAACAGAAGCTGAAACGGGTGCCAAACCTCAAGTGTGGGAAGTTGAACAAAGATGTCAGAGTTTTTAATGTATATGTGCTGTAAATAAAGTGTACATGAGTTGTGCATGAATGATGAGGTTTTGTCAATGAAATTTCAAAACAATTTCATTACTTTTCAGAAGTGATAGCAGAGTTATCAAATGACTCATGTAATAGTAATTTAGCGTCGTTACTTCCGGCCAGCTGTAATAATAAATGCAATGTAATTACATTTCGATTGTTAATTTAGTTAGTAATATAACTTAATTACTTTTGAGGAGTAATATTGTCATCTGTGTCATATCTTAATCACCAACCTTCCTTTTGTGAACGTAAAACCCCATAATTTATTAATTATATATATTTTTTTATCCATACCCTTCCTTATGCTGTTTAAGTTTTCGATTCGAGGGGCCAATTGGGGCTTGATTTCCGTGTCGTTCGCTCTTTTTATCAGTTCCAAATATCGCGAATCATCGCCTATCCCCACCTGTCAAAAGTTTCTTCGGATAAGATAAGCTGTTAAGCACAATGTTCTGGTGTGTGATATACCAGCCGGACAACAATGTAGTATGGTATCCTGATGATAAAACTTACGTATAACTTCGTGAACAGACACGACGCAAAAGGAAGCACTTCGTCCAGTAACTACGATCGCTTTTTATTCCCTTCCGTCATTTCCGCACTCACGTGCGTCCACTTGGTGTATAATGAAATCCGATAACCGTTACCCAATTGAACACTTTCTGGAAGTCGTAGTCAGCATTGTCGATTTTATTATGCGTGTACATACATTGGTAAAATACCGTTCCACGTAAGATTACAACATTCACAAACCATTCTGCATCTACACTCTTTAGTCATGTGACGTCTTGGACGCAGGTTCTTAACGTAAATGGTTCTCCAACGTAGTGGCTTTCAGTGACGTCTGTGAAGGCCATCTATAGGTTGTTCGCTGCAGAAGGAGATGACCTCACGATCACTGAATACCGTTTATGCATAGATGCGATGATACGATGGCACATGCGTCCTGATACCGCGCACTTCATAGTTTGTTTGGCACGAATACACAGTTGGCAGAAGACACTGTCGCTCCATGTTTTTTGTAACGTATAAACGCCACTACTGTCACCTGGTGATGGATTTCGCGAGTGTTTCAGTATATGAAGTGCTGTTATGAGGAGCACATCTGCTCAGAGAATGTACGGTGGACCTGCTGACCGTACTTTTAGCGTTTCAGGGACAAGAGCGAAGTAAATGGTACAAAGAATATTAGTCGGAGCACACGTCCCACTGTATACCTGTGTTGAAGGCATGATGGACCACCATTGTTTATTTAGGACACCGTGAAGTTATAGCGCATATTGCCCTATAGACTGAGTTGCGGCAACGTGGACAGTATAGCTGTGGCCACGAGATATATAAGCGTAAGAAGTTTTTCTAGCAACAAAAACGTAGCTGCGAGTGTACGGGACGTTGTTATAGGGTGACTGCTTATATATAGAACGGTTATGCGAATAATAGTTAGTGGACGTCGACAACGTGCAAGAACCCACTGCTATATATAGTGTTGTCATTCGTTATCGGAGCCTGATCAACGTTTTCTATAACCTTGATCAGCCTCTATCGCGCAGAAACATAGACTCCAAGATAGCAGGCACACTGCGACGTTCCTTCCAAACTATAGGAGGAAGTATATGGCAGGATAAAAGCTGGTGGGGCATGGCGCGCAGCCCTAAGAAAGAGCACAATACTTATCGAAAACTTTTGGTACGGGAATACTACGCAGTTCAAAAAAAAAAACATCGTTCTAAACAGTTTAAATCGAACTGACAATGCAATGCGGTATTGTCGACAAACATACTACACTGCACTTAGCGAGAACGACTGGCCACTGCCCAAGTCGTGCGGGCCTTCTGGATCGACGTTATGTAACCTGGCCTTCAAGGACAGATCTTGCGATTTAAGTGCCGCGCGTTCTGTCGCCAAGCATACAACGGCGCTGCCAACGCAACACGTCCAATTGAAGCAGCGAGCTGGAGATGTGCGCAGTGTTAAATATCTCTCTTTACCTATTAAAATTTGATGACGTATTCCGATTGTGAGAAATCGCGGTGTTTTTGGCAAGAACGTGGCTTCACGTCGTTCACCTAGAAGCACCCTCCCTGGTGCACTGAATCACGCAACGCGACGTCAAACTCTAGGCCCGCATGTATCTCTATTCAGTTGCCCCCTACTTCAAATAAAACGTCGAGAGAATGTAGCGCATCTCTCAAGCATACGTACCTCTTTACAGTTTACGTACTCTTAGCTCGGCTACCTCGAATACTACGGCGCGAACGCGTGACCTGCTTCACGCGATAAAATGCCCATTAATCAAACACCGTGTCAGTATACATGGTTCCTACAGGTTCACTTGATGATTAAGCCCGGGATAGCTGGCTGGGTGGCGTGTGTATGTTTGTGAAAGGTGGTGTGTTGTGGCTGTTGTGTCAACGGTGGTAACTGTGATGCGCTTGTGGCGTTGATGGCTTCTTAGGTGAGTGCGTGCGTCAGGCGCTTGGCGTCGCTGCGGGCGCCGACGGAATGTCGCGCACGTCCGCGCCGTCCACGTCATCGGCCGGTGATGGAGGCCCCCGCACTACGCCATCCACTGAACCTGCGATAAGTCAATGCAACCCCCGAAGAGGAAGTACCGCTTGAGCGCCGACCACACGATAGTTCATCATCAATTCTAAACTCACGATTACAAACAATGGCTAAAAAGATATGGGGCGCTGGCCCGGAGCGCAGTGGAAAGAGATGAAGAGCGACCTGGGGAGCGCTCACGATCGAGGCTCGCGCTCGCCCCACCGCTGAAGAGTCAGTCTGGCCCGGATCATGAGCAGTAAATGTGTTTTTCTCTGAGGGCTCCGGCCTACCACAGATCCTGAGCCAACATTTGGCGCCCAAAGTGGGGCGTCCAAACAAGTTAAGTTAAGAGGGGCGAAGGCGCAGTTCTCATATGACCGACTGCAGAAAACTTATTTCGGGGCCAAAGTGAGGTATTTTAAATAAGAAATTAGGCAGAGACATGTGTGCAAAAATATATATGGTGCGGGTATACGATATGACATGGTTGTCAACTTGCAGTATAATGCAATAACGACACCTTGAATTAAACACAGTAAGAAACATAATTCCGATAAAAAAAATCTACGTCGATCGCTGAGCTCGATCTTCAGTGAAGCACCAGACTCGCTAATGTGCAAAGGTTTCCACGAATTCTCAGTTGGTTACTGTTTTCAACAGACTTTCTTTTTTTCAAGTCGCAATGGATACACCACACGGCCGGCGGTGTCGGCCTGTGTAGGTGGCAATACGCATTGTTCTTTAACCGACATCATATTCGCAGCTTGCAATCGTTTGTACGTTCAGTTCAGATCAGATCAAATAACTTTATTAGGCGCCCTGCGAATTGGTGGGATGGGCCTGGATCCCGCCTAGGCTTCGGCCAAGGGTTGCTGGCCCTTGGCGGCTTCCTGGGCTCGCTGGACGGCTTAGAGTTGTTGCTCCAGATCCGAGTTCTCACTATATAATAAAGCACTTGCGACCTCGCTGGGAGCACTTGTGAGCTGTCCATTACATATACTTTTTTGTGTACCCAGTGGTGCATACTTATATTCGGATACTCTCTGCATTAGTATATACTCAAAAAAGAGATATCTGTTGCCCTTTCTATGGGTGTCCTGACTCTTGCTAGCACATATAACACCCTTTCAAAGATACTCGTTAACACTCTTCTGGAGAGTCGCACCTCCCGCCACTCTTCTTAGAGAGCATAATGATCTACAGAATGGGAGTTAACGGGCATCTTTAAAGGGAGTTATATGTGTAGGCCAGTCAGAACATACCAAGAGAGGGCAACGGTACTCTTTCATTTTTTTTTAGATTGCACGGGTGGTGTGCTCCACATTCAAGGATCTGAGCAGACATTCGGAAAGTGATGATGAAGTGTAGTGGCCGCAATAAGCGCTGATCGTAATAAATGCACCCTATATAGTATGCATGAACTTATCGTAAATACACCCTGCGTAGTAGAGAGCGTAAAGTGTACATATACACTTACCCCCAGAGAGTAATAGTGACGCATGGTCTTCGCAGTAGCTTGGCCTGCTGCAGGTGTAGTAGCACTTGCGACGGTTGCAGTTCTCCAGGAAGCAGATGTAGTTGCAGTCGCGACCGCTGCCGCCAGGCCGTCCTGGCGGGTACTCTTGCGCCGACGAAAGCGCCACCACCAGGAGAACCACCAACAACAGGGCCGCGGCGAGAGAAGTTCTGGACGCCATTTTCTTTTCTGCACGGTGGGAGAGCCGCAACCATTGTGTATACACAATACCATGACGTCAAAACTTAATCAGTCAACGTCGAGTGGGTACTATCGTCAGCTTTTCTGTACCGTTGGAGGACATAACTGTTTTTTTTTCTTCAATTGTATAACCGCGTCCGCTGGATGGTATAACTCAGCAGCTGCTTTGTAAGACAGACGTTCAGAGGAAGATGGGGTGCTTGGAATGATGAAAAAATCGTTGAGCAGAAAATGTCGCGGGAGCCAACGTTTGACAAGGGACATGTCTTCGACAGAGCAGCAGAGTACATTCTGGTGTAGTAGTTTAGAGTAGTATAGTTAAGATTAGTAGTTAAGAGCAGCAGTTCAAGGTAGAGCTTTGCGGCGACTGCTGGGGCTCCTGTAATTTCAATTATGTAAAACTGAATGACACCGAGTTCTAGAGAAACCAAGACCTGAATGAGGCAAGCCTTCGGAATTTCTATTGAGAACTTTTATGGAAACTTCTATTGAAAGAGCAAGAGAAAGAGAGAGAGAGAGAAAGCACAACGAGGAAATGCAGGGAGGTTAACCAAACGAGCTTCCGGTTCACTATCCTGCACAAAGGGTAAGGGAATGTGGAACAGAAAGACTTTAAAAAAAACTAAAGAAGCACTGCACGAGCACTGCACGAACACTGCACGCACTCTGTAGTGAAATTCGTGACACCACAATGGCGCATAGGAAGTTGGAGTTCTGGCGAAGACACGCACGCACACGCACAGCTTTGACCGGTTCATTCTCTACTTATTTAAAGAACCTGTCATCGTGAAATCAGTGACAATACGATCATTAAACTATAGTTGATCAGTCTAAAGCTGACTTGTTTTTCTTTGAGGTTAGATGCTGAAGGCAACGCGCCTCGGTACAAGTGGACAGGGTGACCGTGTAAGCCCTGTCCTTGTCGTTTTTAGTGGCCTAATCCCGGAGACGACGGTACAGTATAATAGCGCGATTGGTTGGCACGTTGGTATTGGCCCAGTAATTGTCTATACCGAATCACTTCAAATTATCAAATTATGTTAGCACTAGAATAATCGTATCGAACCTCGAAAGTTTAGAGAGCACTGCAGGTCTGAGAAGACGCTGAACTCTCCAGCAATTTGGGATTGTAAATCACGGCGAACTGTACAGCACATGTCGTTAGCGTGCCTAAAAAAAGGCCGAAACTCTTAATTGAAGGCTTCCTGCTGCAGCACCGCAAATATTCAGCTTTTTTATTGTGTCTCGGGGGCTCTCTAACTGCTAACGCTTCATGCTAAATCAATTTGTCCTAGACCTGTACTGCCCACTCTTCTGTATACCAAAGCTATTTGTGAACACTCGAAAAAAAAATATTCGCGTTCAGTTTCCACGACACTTCATCGTGATTCTAGGGAGAAAAATAACGTCCGAATTTTCATGAAATAGTTTTGTGTTGATCCCGCCTGAAAGAGACGGCCTTCAGTCGTACTGAGACACGCTCACCTGTTTGCTCTCTTCCGGAGTTGTACACTGGGATGGTGACGGAACTCTGATGAGCCCAGCTATAAATAGCTCTCCTCTTCTCTAAACTCCTCCTCCCCCAGGTCTTTCTCCCTTCCGCACTGACCGGTCGCATTTGCCAAGCTGCAACGTTCGATCCTAAATGTTTTCTTTATTTAGATCATCGGCGGCGGCGGCTGTGAGATGCGGAGAGCAGATGGACAGGTCCCCTAGCAGGAAAGTGGCCGTCGCCTCCCCGCACCTCTGCCTTGAATGTGCGGCGGAGCTTTGACATCGGACATCGCAATGACCCCTTCAGCTATCGGGCAGCGCTTCCGGCTGTACGTCGGCAGAGAGGAAGACCGGTTCCCACCCCTTCGCGGCCGGACTCCATGAAATTGGGGGGAGGGAGGGGGGGAGGCCGCTGCCCCTGCTAGGAAGGGGTTTCTGTGTACTACGCTACGAAATACTTTCAAATTCCCGTGGTGGCGGAAACTTTCACTGATACGCGGTCGCCCAATAGGACCACCCTTCCCACACCTCGTATTGGCTGATATACTTTCAAGGATGAGCGCGGATAACTGCAGATAAGTCGTTCCGCATACTAGACGAGTTGTGCGGCAACCTTGGGGGGGCCGGCCGTGTCGGCATGTTGCGTATATCTAAACCGACGGTCACGTCCTCTTCGTGCAGAGTCCGCCTGGTCGCATACGTGATGAAAGAAACGTAAACGCTATCACGTGTTTGTGTATTCTTAATAACTGTGATGTTGACCAGCCGACCGCGGCCGCATTAGATTTAGTCAAAGAGCATCAGTTACACGACGTCTACGAGAGATCTTGTAGACGATCTATTACTGACGAACGTGGAATAGCGCGTGTGTCATTCTGCGATCGATCCTTGAAATTCTGGCTGCGTTTTCCGCGGTACGTTATCGGTGCAGCCAAGAAGACGCGAAAGCCGCCACGAAAATTTAGTTCTTTCAAGTGAACTTTCGTGGTTTCTGTATTGATTCTCTAATTGAATCTACACACTTTCTCAAGTGGACATTAGAGTAGTCAAGCCGGAGTGGTAGTTGAGACCATATACATGCCGCCTTGGGTCATATCGTTTCGTGCATGCGAATTGATTTCTTCACCGCAAGGAACATTGATGAATTCAATCGGCAGGTAGCCCATCAGTTTCTTTAAGACCCATTTCTTTTTACAGACTTGTCCTTTTAGATACGCCATGTCCGCGCACAGTACAATAACAACAACAACGAAAAAAATTTGGGACAAGTCTATTTTGTGTGTGTGTGTGTGCGTGTGTGTGTGTGTGTGTGTGTGTGTGTGTGTGTGATTCAATATGACCATTGATATGGCGGACTAAAACATAATGATGGCTGTCCCAGGGGTTATTGTGCGGAGACGTGATGATAGAAGACAGACAGGACAGGCTCTAGACATTGCGAAAACTGAATCTTGACAGTTTGTAGAAATCATAATGACAGTCGAGGACCATATGGAGATAATGACGACACATAATATGTCAGATATGATGACAAAAAGCACACTGGGAAGGTGGGACGACAATCGCACGCTAAACGTAGAATACCATGCAAACTTGACGGTATGAAAAGGGAGTCTGGACGTGGCGTGTGACTGACAGAAACAGTTGTGAGGGCGTATTTTGAATCATAAATTCATAGAAATATTAATGCAGTTTTAAATAAAACACGAAACTACTGCCTGCTGCACACTCGGGGTGTCGCACGCTGGCGAATTAAAATAAAAATTAATAGGACTTACGTCAAATAAGAATTTCGCAGAAATAAATAAACAAAAAAAGATAGTAACCACTGCCCAGGAAACCACAACCAAAGAAACAACTTAAGGCAGCAAATCAGAATAACTTATTGAAACATCTGTTGGTGATAATTCTACTGGTAATTCTACTGGTACAGACAGTAATTGAAGTGAGTATACATGTCGGCGATGGGCACATCTGTGACATTCATGGGCATGATGGCAGTATTTGACCACGTTCAACTAGCTTTTTCGCCATTGTACACCGCATTCTCCATGATGATTGAATTCAATATAGACAATATGACCCGCAAATGCACATAGCAATGGGACATTACAGTGTAGTTAAACCTGACGCGGACAACACACATAACATGTGCAGGTTGTCTCAGGTAACTTGAGCCAACACAATACACGAAAGGCACGTCAGAAGCGAAATGGACGGAACACACATGCTCTTCGCATCAGCCTGCTTTTTTTTAATTCTCCCTTCAACTAACTAAATAACCATAATTAATTACCCAAATTATTAAGCATTGTTTGAATGCCCCAGGTATAGAGTCATAGATCACCTCCAGAAACCACCGATTGAATTTTCTCCCCAGAAAGCCAGGCACCAAAGGCGGGTCATTGCGAGAAGCATAAGCGTGCGCAGGGTTCCCCTTCAGGGGGGGGGGGCGAAGGTTCTTTGTAGCACCCCCCCTCCCCTATTAAGTCAATGCATAGGGCCGACTTTGCTCCGCCCCCCGTAACTTGGGGGGGGGGGGCGCCCCCCTCTGCCCCCCCCTCGTGCGCACGCCTATGGGCATAGGCGTGCGCAGGGTTCCCCCTTCAGGGGGGGGGGGCGAAGGCTCGTTGCAGCAGCCCCCCCTCCCTATTAAGTCAATGCATGGGGCATACTTTGCGCCCCCCCCTCCTCCTTAGGTGACTAGAGGGGTGGCCGCCCTCTGCCTCCCTCGTGCACACGCCTATGTTAACACGTACCCCACTCTATTAATCCTCTACAAAATCCACCCAAAGCAGTACCCGGACACATGTACGTGGTGTTGGGAGCGGCCATTTCTCACCCACATAACGTGGACGTGTAGACTCAGGCCACCCGAAATTAATTCGCCCTTATTAGGGAGAAGCGCATTTGAGAGGCAGTGGGAGGTCTGGCTTGCGAGCAAGGATCGAGAGAGCTAAGCTGCTCTGCTCGATCAGGCCCAGCAAGCCGCAAAGGCCAGTAGGGCCCTGGACAACGACCCACCCACCTTCGCCTTAATTCCCTCCAGTACAATGAAGTTTCTACTACTACTAGGAATCGTTTTTACATAGGTATTCTGTCAATTTGTGCGCATGCTTATTGCGTGTTTGTCCAGTCTGGGAACAATTATACGTACTTCGAAGTATCTATACTGCAGTTATTTCATGAAATTGGAATTTTAAGCGAGGGCGTTTCGCTCTTGTGGAAAGTGCATAGTGGGCTGGGTTAAGAGATGTGTTGATGAATGTATGCGTCTATAGACGTCAGACTCTGCCCAGGCGGCGCTGCGAAAAACGCCGCCACCAGCGCTCTCATCGCCGCCCTGGCCATAACTGGGTAGTGCGAAGGGAGCCGTCCGCAAGCGAATGTGCGCACCTCTTTCGCTCGTGTTGAGGGCTAATCTTCCGTCAATCCACCCTCGCTTCAGAAAAGTTGGAAACTCATCAAAGTGAACTGCGGCTACAATGCAAAAGATGTTTCAGATATATTTCGGCGGGCTGCAACTCGCAAGCGCAAGCGAGCATCGCATGACATCGAGTTCGAGGCACTCCGACGTGCGTTCTGACGCCTAAATGCGTTAAACTTGGGCATATACATAATGTCAAAACGATGAAGTACGTACACGAGCAATGTTTCTTACGATCAGTGGTACAAAGCTCGCTTTATCAGGCATGAATGGTCCCGGTGATTTTCGCCTTTGCAGTTGCATTCTCCATCCATCTCTCGCTTTCTGTGCGTTGAACTGTTTTATTACGCATCCGCGAATATACTGTTGACGGTTGTTTTCCGTTTCTATATACTGCAAGTGGGGATACGTGCGTGTCCACTTTCTCGGTGTGCAACGAAAGGCAAAACCGTGGCCTCCGAGATAGCTCCGGCAATCGCGGAGACCACGGGTAAGAAAAACCTGACGGTGGTCACGACCAAAATTGTGCGATTTACTTGTATGACGCACGTGTTAGCATTTGCTAGTTAAAGCCGGAACTTTGAACCTTCAATGCGTACGTGCGCGATGCTGTGATGACGACCAGTTAAGATTATGGGTGGTCGCGGAGTGCGCGATGTTTATCGCGCGCTTCACCAGTCAGCATTTAACTGCTGCACGGCGCGCACCGCGGTCTGAGGCTCTGCTGAGCTTCATAGTCAAGGTTACCACGGTTCTACGTCAAGGCTACTGAAAACACTAACATGATAATCACACTTTCTCATGCGACCAGCTGTGGAGAACGCGAGTAATTCACTTACCCAGCACGTTCGCAACGGCCCGTATCCAGAGCTCTCGCCGTTCTGCTTCGTGCAACAGCTACAGAAATTGGTAAAACAAGTCCTTTACGTCCGTGGCAATTCACAACGCAACAGTAGCTTCGACTGAAGCCTTCATTCGTAGCGCGCGGAGCTGTTACGTCTGCTCTTGTTTTCGCCGTCGTTCTGGCACGCACTTCATGGCGGTTCGGTTGCGCGTCCGACTAGCGGAGATAAATTCATAGCTCTTTTTCTGAGTGTTCAATGCGCCAACACACCAAATATTTAGGTTAATTGTTGTTTCCAACTCGCTAGTTGCACCCGGTTGCACAGCAAACTGTGCAAGGGAGCCGGACTTTGCACTACCCAAAACTGCTCCGACAGGTGGCGCTACGTGTCTGCAAAACTCCAGAGTCTGACGTCTATACTTGCTATGGATACGCCTGACATGTTTCCTTTGAATTGCTTCTAGTTTGGTTATGTTAGTAAGCGTATGCGGAAACCAGTGTGTGTTAGCGTATTCGAGAACTGGCCTTAAAAATGATGTGTATGGGCTAGCAGCTTCGTTGACGTTGCCTTCGGAACTGTATTAGCGATGTATTTGTCCCATTTGAGCTCATAATTAAGTTAGTGTAACTACTAGATATTTGGGTTCCTCTACTTTATTAACCCCTTCAGTGCTTTGGACGAGCAGAGCTCGTCCTGCCCAAACTGTCCCCAAAGTGCTTTGGACGAGTAGAGCTCGTCCTAGCGGAATAGGTACTCTTCTCTAGCGTTCAGGACGAGAAGCGCTTGTCTACAGCTTAAATTGCGTGCAATCCACCAGATGGCAGTATTTACTCGATGATTTAGTTTTATTCTGCGACAGGAGCGCGCTTTTTGTATGAAAAGTTGGCCTGCGGTGGCGGCGACCCATGCATAGCTGGCGCGTCAACGCGTAAAGAAAAGCTTTTCATCTTTGTCATCTTGTTCGAGAGATGATGATTCGGATACAGATGTTTATCTTGTGTCTGGAAGTGAAGACAGCGGTGACGGGGAATTGAGCAGCTCAGTCGGTGATGATGAAGACAGCTCGGAAGCAAACATCGCGAGTGCTCGCCAGTGAAGCCGCTTTGCGTTATTCCGTGTTTCGAAATTTTCCATACAGTACCGAGGCTTCCTGAGTGAAATAGCCCAAGGGTGCTTAGCCTACGCAAGGGAAGAAAGAAGTCGCGCCTGCAACAATTTTATAAGGTTTTTATATTTATTAGCAGCAGGTAGCTGGTTTTCTATGCATTGTTCCGAAATAAACTTTATTGTGTTGGTTTGACTAATATGTGGCACAAATATTTTTTCAACATCGACTACGTGCTTTTTAGTACGATCAGATTCGAAATCAGCAATGAGAAAAAAAATAGGCACTTTTGGTCCGGAAATTGTCAAAAAAATAAAGCACTTAAGGGGTTAAGGGGAGTGCTGTTAACTGCGTATGTAAAGTTGGATTGCTGTCTTTTTTTTTTTTTTTTGCTTACAGTCATTACTCATTATCCCGAATTTTTCTATGTTTCTTTTCATCTGCCACATAGATCACCAATTAGCTAGGACAACTAGGAATCATCAACCTTAATATGATCGTTGTTATGATTCATTTTTTAATAAATGACACAGTCGTCCGCATATAGCTTTACATTGCAAGGGATGTTAGCAGCGATGTCATTGTAATAAAGTAGGAACAGCAATGGTCCAAGTACAGAGCCTTGAGGAACTCCGGATGTTACTGCAACCGTGCTTAGAAAGCATTTGTTCGTAAAGTACAAATTGTGACCGGTTAATTAAGAGACCTATTATCTAAGCCGAAAGCTATTAATTTGTGATGACATACACAGTCAAAAGGTTTATATGGTGTTAGAAGAAGGTTCCAGAGATGGCGCAACCATCGCGTGCAGTGTATTACGCACTCTCCACTCTGCATTCCTCCATGTCCACACCTATCCCTGTACCCCAACGCTTATTAAGCTCAGTTAATCCCTGTTAACAAAAGCCCAATGTTTTATCGGCCACTAAAATAAGTCATAACAAAACATATAGGACCACGGTATTGACTATAACAGCAAGATCGTAGACTACTTCAACTAGTTGGGTTACTGTCGATAAAACCGATGCAAGAACTATGTTGGCCGGGCGAGAAAAATGAATGAAAAAAAAAACAAGAATTTCATAAAGCAAGCGGGTTCTTGAAGAGGTTAGAGAATCTGACGCACTTAGCCTCTAATAATCTGTTTTTATCCCTATTATCAGCAAACTCGGACTGATTTTTTGCGATAAGAACATCACACACTAGCTCAGGTTAGCATGTGTAACTGGGGATTCTACTTGCTCCAAATGGAGTCAACTGGTTCCAGTTGAAAACCAACTGGTTCCAGCTACAACTCAACTGGTACCTGTTGGAAACCAACTCGGTGACAACCAGTTCAAGCTAGGATCGAACCATTTCCAGTTTAAGTGGATGCAAGTGGTGCCAGTTGAAGGCCAACTGGTTCCAGCTGTAGTCGAACTAGAACGATTTCCAGTTATACCGAAAGGAAGATGGTACTACTTAGTACCAGTAACAGGTAAACCGGGATCAGTTGGAAACAAGCTCGGAGACAACTGGTTCCTGTTGGCATCAAACTCGAACCATTTGCAATCGATCTGGACGCAAGTGGTCCTAGTTGCAAGCCAACTGGTTCCAGCTGGAGTCGAATTTGAACCATTTCTGGTTGTGCGGGAAGCAAGTTTGTCCCAGCTACAACTCAACCGGCGCCAGTTGGAAACCATCTGGGAGACACCTGGTTGCAGCGTGGCTTGAACTGGAACCATTTCCATTTGAACTGTACGCAACCGGTCCCAGCACAGGCCAACTGGTTCCAGTTGGAACCAGTTGGCCTGTACTCAAATCTCAAAGGTCGCAGGTTCGGTCCCTGCCGGTGGCAAGTTATCTTTTCGTCCACTTTTCTTTCTTCACATTTACATTACAATTACTTCTAACATCCCCTATACTTTCCTTGGCATCATTGTCTGTTAGTTCTCATTAATGTTGTGTTTAACAAAGCAAACGAGCCCTTAAATTTACACTTCTTTCCTTCATTGAAGTGATAGGGTAATCTAAAACATGGTATTTGATAAGTATTTCGTTCTTGACCTCTATTGTTTTCGTATTACAGAGCTGCTTGTATTGACCGTTTTATGTTATGCCACTAAATTAGAAATACGCTTTAGGGCGTCGTTCGTTGTATTTTGCATACTGGTCTTACAATTTCTTATTAAAAATGTTGGGCATTGGTGGCAAATTCAGTTTTTCTAAGATGGTACCATAATTGGCGAGGGGTCCTGCAACATTTTTTTGAGCACGGTCAGAAAACGCTGCCGATCGGTAATGGAGGCTCCCGAGAACACGCGAGCCAAATATTATAGCGCAGCTCGCGGCCTGGAATTTACAATAAATTCTCACAGTCAACTAAAAAAGCGCTTTCTCTTCTCTCGACAAATGATGTTATATACTCAAAAATCACTGCGTCACAGGCCCAAGTATCACACCATTGGCTGATTTGAGCATGGCGCGCTCGGGAGTCACTGGGGCCGCCGCGGGAGGCCGCGAAGTGTCAACGCGTGCTTAAGGTCCCTAGATAAAACAACTTGTTTTATCTAGGGACCTTACACGTGCTATCACACTGAAAAGCCGCACGTTCGAAGAAAAAAGAAAAGAGAAAAAAGTGCTCAAGGTCACGAGGCGCGCGTGACGTACTTTGTCCCCCCTTGTCATCCCTCCCTGCTTAGCTTGCAGAGCTTTTGACGGGACGAGAGAAGAGTGCGACACATCTTTATAACTCCGCTCATACTGGACGGATTCTAACATTTTTGCGGTGGTCAATTCGTGCGGCAATAAGCTCCTTTAGTGAATCCATTCCATGGCTACTGGGAAAAGTGTTGCAGGGCCCCTTTAAGTAAGGGATATCTAGGGCCCAACGCACGGCTTTCCCCATTCAGTATGTGCATTAATAATAATAATAATAATAATAATAATAATAATAATAATAATAATAATAATAATAGCAACAAACCCCCCGTACATTAGGCTATTTGTTTCCTTCATGGATGTACATGAACGTGGTGCTGTTATTTTGCGCTTTCATAAAGTTCATATTACACAGTGTCCCAAAGTGTTCCACAAAATTCGATGGCGTTGGTGTCGAGGGAAAGTTTGGTTTCCGTTCATCTTTAACGCTTTGCATCGGTCATGTGACACACTTTCGTGCCCTTCGAAGACACTTTAAAGATAACCAAGTGTGGCCTGCTTGCTGCGCGGTCAGCAAGGGAGAACAACATGTTTTGAGATTGTCGAAATTGTTGCTAATCGCTGGCAACAACAAACAGCAGACGACAAACGCTATGCACGCAGCGCCACTAGTGGTCGTGCGTGAAACCAATTTTAAGCGTTTATTAATAACAAGAACAAAAAACCGTTCCGCATTAATCGGCAATATCCACGTTCATATTTCATCAATTTATTAGCGTGATAGCGTACTCAAGTGCCACTCTCAAAGGTCAGGCTTATGAACGCGCCATCAGTTTGGCGATTGCACATCTAAAAGTATGGCCTTTGAGATTTGTACTAATAAGCCAGAACAAGACGTCACTGAGATCAAATTTCGTACGCTGCACTTTACCATGAAAACGCGCGCATTTGTACTACCGCGCCCATTCCTTTTTAGCAGCACGTTTAGCGATTAAACAATACGTGAGCGTGCGCATTCTGCCGCGCTTCCCATCGGTCCTCAGTGGCGGCGCTACGAGCGTTTGAAGCGTATTTTGTCACTGTTTAGGACCGCAGTTGCCGTCGTCCGGTCGCCTTCTCGACTGTGTATTTATTTACGCCACCGCGCCCGCGTCCCTCGACCTGCGAGGCTACGAGCTGGAGGGTTTTCGGCGCAAACTGAGCTGAGCTTGTTCCCGGTCCACGGTACGTATTCCCTCGTGGTTCTGCTGGCCTCTCGAATTGTCTTTTCAAATTCTATGAGGACCTCCGTGTGTGTTCGTGTGCTTTACATCTTCCTGTTCACGGGGCTACCGCTGCTCGTCGGTGAATCGTGTCTCGCAGCGGCTAGGGTTAGCTTTTACCGTCAGCTTTGGATGGAGCGGTCTCAAGTATGACAGCTGAGAGCGTGGGTACTATGTGTTAAAAACCCGGAAAAAATGAAAAGCTCGCGGGTTTCCCTCGTTCTGCGATGCCTTTAGGCTTGCGGCTACCGCTGAGTAGGGGTTGTTGCGTGGCCGTGCGAAAAAGAAATGTGGGCCTGGACCGTCGACGAAGTCTTTCGCCGATGTGCCTGCACGAGTTGACCGCCATGCATTGCTAATCGTTTGTGCTATTTGTGTGCGTGAAACCTGTAGTGCCCGACACCTGAGGTCGACGCGAACACCTCCAACGTAGCCATTCGCCCCGTTGTTTCGATATTTGTAACCAGTGCCGCGCGATTTTTTCGTACCTGTGCCGCCAACCTGAGGCCTTCATTTTTTTTTTTTTTTAATTGCAGAGGAACTAACATGTCCGGAATCGCCATCGCTAGACTCTCAGGAAGAGCGAAAAGCGTGGAGGAAAGACCACCCATTTGTAAGTAAATGTTTTGGGACATTTAAACGGCTTGCGCTTTTTTTCGTGATGCTAAGGGGTTTTTTTCGCTCATGAAAGCCCCGGTAGGGTTTAGAAACCGGCCAAACCAGCGGCGCGGTAAAATGAACGAAGATTTCAGATTATTTTACCGGTATGAATGCAGGTTTTACCGCGTTATGTCCAGGCTGTCGCTGGGAGAATGAGCGCCTCGTTTTGCGCAACGACCCAAGCGCTGTTGGCATCTAAAGCGCTAACTGTGAACACTACACGAATGGAGAGCCATCGTAGCGGTGCAGGTTCTATGAAACGGGCTCAGCCTTTGTAGCAGTGTAAACAGATCGCTACGCTCTCAGATTGTTCTAGAAACACCCTTAGTGAAGTCAGCGCTGCCTGCGTTGGCCGGTGTCCTTGATATTGATGGCGGCCGGACTGCCGCGGAAAGTATGAGTTGGCGGCTGCACGCTATACCGCTGGCAGGCCGACGTCGCATCGCCTAGACTGTGGACCGGACCACAGTCTTGCCATTTCTGAAAGAAAACCATCAAGAGAGGTGTTTGTGCTACAGCATAGTCTGGTGCGCACAGCCCACAGCACTTATGTTACGGTGTGGTCCACAAAATAAAGGTGAACTTCATTTTATGGTCTGGTCCACACAATAAAGTGTAGTGGTGGTGTGGGTGGTTATAAAATTCCGCTCATATTTGTATGGCCGTCCTTTTAATGTTGTCAGCGACCATCGCTCCCTTTGTTGGCTGACGAATTTAAGACCCATCAGGACGGTTGGCGCGTCTGCTCTTGTGATCTGTCAATACAGACGTTGTCTTTCCTTGTTGCACTGTGGTCCCGCATCCTGTTCTTTCCGCGTTGCAACACTGGGGGAGGTGCTGGACTTCAACGCCTGATGCTCAACACTTCTCCACGGAGTGGCACTGCCAGTCTGATACCGCAGTGGATACGCCTGTCCACCGCTACAGTCGCCGACTGCGAGGCCTTAGTCCCGAGGCAATCCCTCAGGAACTTCCCCAGCCAAGGACTCTGCCTGGAGAAATGGCAACCGCCCTTGCTTCACGGCTGACTGTTGAGCAGCCGCGGATTCCCGAGACATTCCACGGTGAAGTTTATGAGGACGTCGAAGATTGGCTCGAGCAGTATGAGCAAGTCGCCAAGGCGAATCATTGGACCACAGACCAAAGTCTCTCGCATGTCTACTTTGCCCTGGCAGACAGCGCTCGTACGTGGTATGAGAAACGAGAAGCCACACTGACTTCCTGGAATGAATTTCGGCAGCAACTCCTCGGAACCTTCGCTAAACAGCGACCGTCGCGATTCTGCTCGCGGATTAGACCGCAGAATAATGTAGAACTTGTTTCGAGGTCTGGTCTACAGACTAGGCACTACGAGAAGAGAAGCCTTTTGAATGCTTAGAGCGAGCTGTTGATTGATTTGTGAGATCGAACAAGTTGGCCATCCGTGTGCATGTATAGCAAAATGCTATGCATGTTTGTTTGCTATTTTTGGGTTTTCTGAGGCAATCACGACTGTTTGACATCCTCCTGGCGTTTCACCCGTTCTGCAGGGATTTGTCGCCCGGCCAACCAAGAACTTGGATGGAACGTTAAACTTGCTCAACTGGGAGTGTGCCATCCCCGGAAAACAGGGGGTGAGTCTTGGATGCCCTCTTCGTGCTTTCTGCCACTTGTTCAACCGGTAGTTGGTCATGTCTAACACTTCCACATTGCTAGAACGGGTGGTTGCAGTTTTCACACGTCCGTAGCTGTGGTAACATCTTCTTCAAACAAGGCGTTGCCAAGGAAAGTGAGGTAATAGAAACTGCCTTTTAAACACAGACCACACACTAATAATAGAAATATCTAGGGTTTAACGTGCCAAAACCGGATATGTTCGTATGAGGCATGCAGTAGTGGAGGGCTTCGGAAACTTTGACCATCTGGTGTTCCTTAATGCGCAGTACATGGGCCTCTAGCATTTTGCCTCCATAGAAATGCGACCGCCACAACCAGGATCAGACCCGCGACGTTCAGGTTGGCAGCCGAGCACCGTAACCACTATACCACCGTGGCGGACGAACCACACATAAATGTTAGCTTGTAATGTTATGAGTAACTCTGTTTACCTTTGTGTTAGCTCACTTTACTTCGTTTTATCTTGCTTGTATGAGATGTTAGCACATGACGACATGCCCCTGCAAGCACGGGTCCTAACAGTTGCAAAGTGTCACGCATGATCAACTGACAGTTGCACAGGCAACATTATGGTGGTGCGAGGGAATAAAGCAGCGCTTTCAACAGGATGAAGTGAGAACTAGAGACATGGCGCATGCTTCGTCCTGTGCAGAGTGCCATTTTCTTCCCTTTCATAATTTACCTTGTTGGCCGTTGACCAAATTGGAACGACACTCATGGCTGCACTGAACTTCTAGTTTGAATGTGAGTAACTCAAAATAACTTCAAAGTGCACTTTCCTGTAGTTTTACATTTCGGGTTTGCTTTATGAAAAATGCGAACTTGAGTGAAGGGAGTGGGCATTATTGCAATTTGTGTTGATACATTTGCATTGTCTGTGCTTGGCTGATGCGTTATTAGTACTTGTCCAATTTCAGTATGAAACAGTTGCATACTGTTGGTTTTTTTGGCACTGCTCCGCAATCCTTGCCAGTTTTTTTTCTTTTGCATGTTGTGTGGGATTTTGATGGCAATGCAGGAGGACGCCCTTCGGGACATGTAAACATTTTTTATTAGGGATTATGTCATCAATTAATATGTAGCACTGGCAAATAAACGATTACAAGCAATCAACTAATTAAGAAAATGATATAACTTGTCGTTATTTCGGAGTGGCTGAGTCGCTAATTGTCCATAATCATATCGTGGTTCTGGGACGTTAACCCCCAATTATTAGTACTTATTGCTGGTGCATTTGGGACACAGACGCCCTGGGAAGGCGGCCTGTACAAGTTGCGCATGGTCTTCAAAGATGACTACCCCTCAACACCGCCCAAGTGCAAGTTCGAGCCCCCCCTTGTTCCACCCGAACGTGTACCCGTCGGGTACGGTGTGTCTGTCCCTGCTGGACGAGGAGAAGGACTGGAGACCCGCCATCACCATCAAGCAGATCCTGCTGGGCGTTCAGGACTTGCTCAACGAGCCCAATGTCAAGGACCCAGCGCAGGCAGAGGCGTACACCATTTACTGGTGAGTAGTTGGTCCAGTTTTGAGTGAAGTCTTTATAACTCGCAGATTTCGGTGCCGTACGCAAAAAAATCCAGTGTCCACCAGCGTTCAGAAATGTGGCCCTCGAAGGTGCGCCCGTCACATGTTATTCCTAAGCGCAGTCTTTCCACTAGTTGATGCTCGCTCGATCATGGGCTTGTCAGCGATTAGCTGTTTCCGATATGACAGTCTGGTTTTTTATCGAGCTCGCTTGTAATTTCACATCCAGCACATTTCACTTGTTACGTGGATGTGAACACAGGACTGTTGTCGTTGCCCGAAGCTACTGCAAGTGTTGCACCGCTAAGCACGTGGACGAAGGTGTGATTTCCGGCATGCAGGAATTTCCATAGTTAAGGAGGGAGCATTTTGCAATGTGGTACAGTAAAACCTCGTTAACCCTTATCTCACGGGACCGGAGAAAATGTCGAGTTAGCCGAATTCCGGTTTATCGAATGGCCCATGAAAACAAAAGGAAAATGTACTGGCACAGACAAACCTTTATTTCATGAAAAACTCCGTTATTGTTGTCCGCCTGCCGACGGAATTTGTGCTAGAACGATTTTCTTCAACCCCTATCAGGTGATGGTGCACACGCTTGTTATCGCTGGCTGCTGCGGCCGCACCCGGTGACGGTCGCCATCATTGTGAAGCACGACGGCGGTGGCAACGCGAACAAGAACAGCCGTAGAACGCAACGTGCATGTGCTAGCACACTAAGCGCAGCACGCTTGCGCCTCCAAGCCGTCATGAGACTAAGCGATTCTAAGCATGAAGTACCGATTGCGCTCTCCGGAGTTGTCCGAGCACCGGTGCGTTGCAAATCCCTCCGAATTAATGAGCATCTGACACCATTGAAATATAAACAGTTTTGCTGGGACCGCGCCGCGAGTCCGAGTTAACCGAACCCGAGTTAACGAGATCCGGATAAACGAGGTTTTACTGTAGAAAGAAAGAAAAGCAGTACATCGCGAGCTTTGCTTGCCCCCCTCTTACTTTCCCAATAGGGCCAGGCCTCCTGAATTTTTTTCTTTCTAACGCAACAGGGCTCAATGCTGGGTTCCACCAAGAAGCGACTTGTGTCATCTTCCATCGCAGAACTGACATCAATGAAAGAGCACTCGAGTAGTTCACAAGAAAAGAAAAAGAACGCCACAAATTGCCTTAGTTTACCCAAATGGGGAATCGAAGCTCCAATTGCACAGCTTTAGAACACAAAAGCCAGATATGTTACACATGCCTCGTGGGTATCTCTTTCACACTCGAGGAACAGTGGACTCCGTTACGCACCGTGGTGCAACAAACACGCGGGTATTTATTGCCACCTTTCACGCAACAGCGAGCCCACCAGCCGTACCACACGGAACAACAAAAGTAACACGACAAATAACACAATGGAGTGTAAATAGAACATTCACAAGACACTGTAATGTACGATACAATGCTGCCATAGAATTGGATGGAATAATCCGCCTTTTTCACGATGCCACGGCCGCATGCGCCCTTCCCCCAGCGGAAATGTTGCGAAACGCCTGCTGTTCTTGGGGGCCTTCGTTCTCGCAATGCAGTTCTTGCGGCCCCTACCAAAGCTCTACCAAGACTGCAGAGGGCAGCACAGGAAAATGGAAAAGGCGGATTGAGGGAATTTTCTAGCACCCCTGTACACAAATCTCGTCATGCTAGCCAAATAGCAGCGCTTATTTCAATTTGTATTTCATCCAATAGAGCAACTACTACTGTAGAGACACTTTGCGTTTGCGTTAACATCTCTGAGAAAGAGGGGTCAACGGTCATTTTTGAAGACAATGCCGTATGTGACCCGATTTGAAACTTGTTACAGAGTGACGAAAGAAACTTCTTTTGGGGCCCACTTTCCATGGCTTTGCTGCAACAAGTTTCAAGATGAAACACCAGCTCGCTTGTTCTAGAACACTAGGAGGCTTTCCTTGGCCTCTTCCACCAAGGTCCTTCATTCCAGATACGCGCTATCAGTTTTATCTGCACAATCATGTTCAGAGAGTTGGTGTGATGCTGATTGTTGTATCGCTGATCTCATTCTTCTAGCCTATACAGCAGAACCTCGTTGGTAGGTTTCCGAAAAAGAAACGCGGAAAATAAACTACGATCTGGGAAAACATGCGATTCTAATCCAGTAAAACTTCAGGCTGACAAGCCCATATTGAGGTGCAAGGGCAAAAAACAATTTTTTCTCAAAAAGAAAAAAAGCATAGAGGGACTCTTCGATTTTTGAACTTCTGGCAACTCGCTGGCAGCCAGAGGTCAGCCAGCTAGTTCCGGTCCTGACAGGAAGCAGTGTCGTGGTCATATGTGTTGAAATCCTGAGACAACTCGAATATTGCAAAATCGAATGCTGGGACAGCCAGCGTAAACATAAAGAAACTCCATCGCCATGGCAGCAAATTAAACATTGCTCCGTGTGAGCGCCAGTTCTTTCTCGATTGCCGCATGGAAATATGAGGCTAGGTTTGCCGAAGAGCAGAAGTGATATTCTCGTTCATATGCATTTGGGATACGATCGCATATGTTCGCAAGTTCACGCGCAACTCTCCCCCGTCCACGTAGAAAACTGCCGCCCCGCTAACGGCTTAACAAGCTCAACTCTGCGCAGTGCACATACATAACAATCTCTGTACAACACAATGTGCGAAATCTTTCGAAAGTGATAAGCTTTCCTAAAGCGACCCCGCGTTCTACATAGCGTACGCGTGCTGGTCAGTTTGCGTTTTGACTTGCAACATGTGGCGGTATGTTCGCCGCCACTCATAATTGGACCATCTCGCACGCGTAATGGCAACCGATGGTGAAGTCTCCAAGCGCCCGCATTGCGGTCCGTCGAGTTCTTACAAAGATGGCAGCGAGTTCGCATAGTCTCTTTTTGGTGTCTGATAGTCGGAAACCTTCCACATGCCTTCCAGAACAAATCTGTTCAGGCAGGTTCCGATGACCCGATGGTAGGTGGTAGGCAGAAATTTCCAGCCAGAGAAAAATGAACGCCGACTGGAAGTGCACCCGCACGATGGGCGGAGCTACCCGAAAGTGTACGCGCCCCAGAAGAAAAGTTAAAGAAGGATTTGAAATGCTCAGTGAAATCGTGCCAAGTGCTACGGAAAAGATTGACAGTCAGCGTCGCCGCCTGCTTTTGGGTCCATGTGTGGTTGACAGGGGCGATCTAGAAATTCTGAGAAGACGTAGAGGGGATGATCGAGTAATTCGGAGAAGACGCGGAGGGGACAATAGAGCAAAGCAGCACGGAGGGGAAAATTGGGCACTGCAGAGAACTCGCCATCGCTGCGCGATGGCTGTCTGCCACTTAGCGCTTGACAAGTACACGAGAGGGCCCTTTTTTTGTACACTCAAACCTCGATATAACGAACCCGGATATAACGAAATATCGGTTATAACGAAGCTATTGAAGAACAGTCTTGTAATTGATGCAGTGTTAGAAATAAATGTTTATAACGAATTTTCGGATATAACGAACTTATTTTCGTGCAAGATGCAACTTTGTTAGAATGAGGTTTGAGTGTACATCTAAGGAAGGGTTTCTGGCTGCAATATGCATCATACAACTGCAGTTTCTCGTGGTGCTGAACGTAGCTGCCGAATAATCGTATTTTCCGGGAACATATTAACCGGAAGTTATTAACAGCTCTATAGGATTATTCTTAGTTTTTGCGATTGCGGGCATAGCAGTTCAGAAATCGTATTAAGCGGGAACGTATCAACCGTATTAGAAAGTACCATAATGTGGGTTTGACGCTTGTGTGATATTGTTAGAAAACTGCAAGTTTGTACATATCATACATATGCACTGGCGTGAATTAAGGGGAGGGTCAGGACCCCTTTGCTCGGGCACCCCTTGAAATTTATCTTTCAAACATGGTACATCTGAATTGCTTGACAGTTTATTCTTGCGCGTTCCGCTTTTTCGATGCTTGTTGATCTTGTATGTACTTGAGTTCAATATCCCTCGGCTGTGTGGGACTATTGGAATTGCAACTGCCACTCAACCTGTTTTAGAGAATACTCAATAGAACAAGGCAGTTACTCATGCTGGGAACCCATGTTTCTTTTTTTTTTTCGATTTGATTTCAAACCATGATTTTACCATATCTGTAAAAATAAAACGTGTGTTTAAAAAAAAACAAAATGGGTGCCATGGCAAGATGCGCGTCTCCCCTTGTGATTTTTCTGGATTTATGCCACTGCATGTATGCCTCTGCCTAACTCCATTACATGCTTCATGCACTACAAAAGTTGCCATATAGGAAATTTGCGAGTTTTATTACTTTTTTTTTTTCTGTTTGGCATAACTCAAGTGAATTGGTTTTTTTTTTTTTTTTCCCTCGCAGCCAAAATGCCCTGGAGTACGAGAAGCGCATCCGAGCACAAGCGAAACAGATGGCGTCGTCGGAGTGAAGGAGACCATGAAGAGAGAGAAAGAATGCCCTGACTGTTCCACCTCAGTAGCGGCCTCGACGATTTTGTCGGCCGCCACTTGCAGAGCTTTGCGATTGGGCCACCCTGCACAACCCGACCCTGCCACTGGTTCCGACCGGCATCGATTGGCGCTCTTTTTATATTAAGTTCTGTAAATAAAGTCTTCCTTTTTTTTTTACCATAATCATTCGACACATCGTGCTACATTGTTGTGCGTTGTGCCTGACTCTTCAAGGTACCGTTTTGACTTGCCGTGCTGGCATAGCAGCTAAGCTGTCTTCCCGGTCACGGCAGGTGCGTTTCAACGGGGTCAAAGTACAAATAAAAAAAAATCGCGCCATATCCACGAAGTGAATGATGATGAGTGGGCGAAGCTCCGGAGGTAATCTGGTAAACCGTCAATCCCTGTAAATTTTGCCCACTCGATCATAATACAAAGATCTGACACACAAACGCGGGGGTGTGGTGTGATTATACATACAGTATAATACACAATGTTTCATTATGTACATATTGATAAAGTATATTCACAATGTTTTATTATTTACATATGGGGTAGATGATGATTTTGTTCAAGAGCTCTACAGACCACAAGGAGGGGGGTTCCCTGATTTTGTTTTCCTCATATATGACGTTAAGCTCAGGGGAATGTTTGTTGTCGGCGTTGCCGTTTTGCCTTTCGAGGGCGAGAGCGCGTTCACGATCGTTTTCATCCATGGAAGAAAGAGAATGTGTGATCTGGAACGCGCTTATACTTCATGGTCATCAGCGTCATCGTCATCATTATCACGTGTAGTGGGTACATTCCGCTATACTGGAACGCGCTTATTCTTCATGGTCATTAGGCGTCATCGTCATCTTTATCACGTGGAGTGGATACATCCCACTATACATGGCTACGTACTACTACTACATACTACAGAGGAGGGACAGACCCACACCCTCAGGAGTTTCGCCCCTAAAAAAAATATGGGGAGGGGTGAAGCATGTACGGAAGAGAGTTCCACTAATGGGAAACCTGGGGAGGGGCAAAGCATGCAGTGTGCACCAATGTTTCTCACAGCAATATCGCTGCTAATGGGCAATGAGAGACGGAAGGGCCTGACTCGAGTGATTTGCCTCATTGTTTTGAGAGAAATTTCTTTGATGAGGCTTTACCCGAGTGCCGAAAATGAAACGGCATGTAGGGAAGGGTGTTTCAGTTCCACTAACGTCGTCGGAATGCAGCTTACCGTAAGGTGCTTGTCCTTTTTCTCTCTCTCTCGTTGCCCATTAGCAGCTATTTTGAAGTCAGTTGTATTCATGTTACACACCGAAACATGCCACGAAGTATGATTTACAAGAGCAAACTTGGGATTTGAAACCAATTTTGAGACTAAACTGAATTTCTGTTAATGCAATTCAGTCCTGATAAGTCTTCGGATATTTGTTGGGCTAACTGTTGCCTTCTTCATTTTTAGTGGACTGGTGGCAAGTAGTGGGATATGCCCAATTTTTGTGGCGCATACGCTCAAACCTCTGATATAACGAAATATTGGTTATAATAAAACAAATGAATAGTTTTGTAATAGATAGTGTTAGTAACATACCTTTATAGCGAATTTTTCGTATAACGAACTTATTTTCGTGTAACATGCAACTTCGTTGTAATGAGGTTTGAGTGTACCCATGTATGATGGACCGTGATGAGAAGGCACAATTCAGATCACCTTCTCGTTTGTATGCAGTGCTTCGCTTCCATGTCCACACAGTCGACCATGTTTTGAAGAAAGGAATGTCTGTGGGACATTGGCCACTGTAAACTCTCGTGGGGCTCTTACTGCAAGTAGAATTTCAAAGCGACCACTAGGCCGTCGCTGATCATTTTGTGCAACGCATGCACCGGTGTAGCTGCATGCCGTAGATACTGTGGCTGATGATGTTGATGATGATGTGAATTATGGCTCAACGCTTTGTAAATGTGGTTTAAACTACCCACTTGTCTACACAATTTTCACGGTGTGATGCCTGGTGTGATTCTGCACTTCTGTCGCACAATATTGCATCTGTTAACTTGATTCCTTGCCCAACGTGATGCCTGTGTGAAACATTTTTTCGAACCAGTTTCAAACACTGGTGTGGCTCTGTGGTAGAATGCTTGACTTGCATGCAGAAGGCTTGGTTTTGATTCCGGCTCATTGCCAGGTAATATGCACGAGTATGGACAAAAGGTCATGCTAACACCATGAGCACTGCTTTTTTTAGGGGCGAAGCTCCTTATGCCGTGGGTCGTGCGTCCCATGTTTGTAGTAGTAGCCACCTGCGTGATGATGCTGCCAACGCGGCACACCACATGGAATGTGGTGTGCCGTGATGACGATCGCGATGCCATACAACACATGGCATCGGGTCGTGCGTCCCTTGTAGTTTGTAGTACGTAGTAGCCACCTGCGTAACCAGCAGTATCTCCCTATGCGATGACGATGAAGCTGCCATCACGGCACACCACATGGAATGTACCCACTATGCATCATAACGATGACGCTGATGACGATCGCGATGCCATACAACACATGGCATCGCGATATGGTCTCACGTGCATATCGTTTGACCACATGCAACCAACCACCATCACGTCTTTGATGATGTATTTCCGGAGCTTCGCCCACGCATCATCATTCACTCCGCGGATATGCTGTGATTCTTTTTTAATTTTTTTTGCATTGTATATCTTGTTTAACACTTTACTCTGCACTTAAATGCAGTCTTTGTTGCCAAGGCATTCCGCAGATTCTAGCAACTTAAAAACAGTGTTCGATAGAACTCGATTGTGGACGCACATACAGTTTGCATCCCATTGCCGACGCCGACGTTGATCCGAGATTTCCGGCCTCGCCATCAAGAGTAGAATGCAATAGCATAATTGGGCCCCATTCGCATCACCTTCTCAATCGCTAGCCTGGCTTCGCTTCTTGGTGGACACAATGCCACATAGAATCAAACATCTCTGTGCGTTCAACAGAATGTGTTGGCCAGCTAGTTGGTGTGAATCCATAGTGCTTGTAGCGCAAAACGACACCACTAGAAAGAAGACAGGACTTGCGCATGGTGTGCACAATGCATGTCCTACCGGTATCTGGTTGGTATAAAGAATATTGCATGGCTTCTGCCATGCAATACTACATGCATTAAGAAGACTCCTTGCAATACATGACATTTGAGCTGGATTTTTTAGGGGCGAAGCACCTCAAGACCTCACAATGTCCGTCCGTCTGCAATCCGTCCGCGCCATAGTGCACAGTCGAAGTGCAGGTGCGCCATCTGTGTGGCGCTGCGCGATAAACAACCACATCGATCAACTCCATCATAACACAATGCCGCCCCAGGGGTCGCCCCAGGGTCCGCGCAGTCAGTGCAGCCGCCATGGACGGGAGTGCACGTAAGGCGCTCCATGTAGCGGCTCAGCGGCAACGTCGAGAGTTCGATGCACGGTGCTTCGCCCCATCGTCAGCATTCACTTCATGGATATGTGTGGATATTTTTTTTTCGCAACAATATAAGGTACTACCATCGCTCTGTGGTAGGACACCTGCTTGCCATGCAGAAGACCAGAGTTTGATTCCCACTCTAACTGAAGATTTTTATTTAATTGCATCTATCTCGATTTATTGCCCGTGGGCAATGCTGATTTTTCACTCAAAACCAATGACGCCGACACTGATGTCAGCAACAGTTTCAAGCAGTGGCATGGCTCTGTGGTAGAACACCTTCCTGACATGCAGAAGACCTGAATTTGATTCCCACTCTAACCAAAGACTTTTATTTACTTGAAGCAATCTCGATTTTTCACTTGCAGACAACGCTGATTTTTCACTCAAAACCAATGACCCCGACACTGCTCCCAGAATTTCTGCGAAATGAGCTCTTTAACACTATCGTGTAAAAAAGTAAGTCACTGAGACCTTGGGCCATGCGAAAGAAGGCTGCGAGTGCCAGACCCATGAGAGGCTGCCCAGAAACTCATCACTGCACACCCAACTTTCGGCTGTACAAAGAGAACGGTTTTTATTCAGTCACACTGTAGATGAACTTTACTGGCAACGATGGAGATGAGTGGGTAGTTCAGCCCGAGCACCCTCTGCATCCACAGTGGACGCACTCGACTATCTTGCCCTGCAAGAAGCGAAACAAAAAGCACAATTATGCTATTGAATAAATATAAATGTTGATAAATATACACTACTGAATGAACATAATGCAAAAGGTGCCTAGCACACAACGCACCTCACCTCAACCCATTAGGATGTTTCCTCGGAAACGGGTACACAAAACGGGTTCAGTACTGTATAGACCTTTTCACAGGAGAGAAAAAACGCTGCCATGTTGGGCTGCGCGCAGGAGTACAAAAGCTGACATCACAGCCTCGGCAGTGCGTTTTCGGGGGGTCACACCAATTTGCGCAGCCCAAAAAGGACTATGGCGGCGCCCGGGGAGTCATTTCTGAAAAGGTCTATAAAAACAGTTCTGAACCCTGACCGGGACGGTCGCATTTAGACGAAGGCGAAATGCTAGAGGTTCGTGTAGTGTGCGATGTCGGTGAGTGTTAAAGAGCGCCAGGTGGTCGAAATTTTGAGAGCGCTCAACTACGGTGTCCCTCATAATAATGAAATAATGAAAACCAGCAGATATTGATGCCAAGGAAAGTATAGAGGTCATTAATTGTACTGTTTTTTAAGTGTACTGTAGTAATAGTCATATAGATGTGAAGAAAGTAAAGTGGACGAAAAGACAAGTTGCCGCCGGCAGGGACCGAGCCTGCAACCTTTGGATAACGCGCCCGATGTTCTCACCAATTCAGCTACAGTGGCGGTCATCCCCCTGTGCACTTTGTGGAGTATTTATGTGCATGAATACCCTGAAAGTGTTAGAGCCGCTCACATCCATCACGGCGAGTGGCGAACACTTTTTCTTTGCCAGCTGGCGACCTTTAACTAGCGGACAGCTGACCGATACGACCAATTGTAGGTTAGGTCCCTGCCGGCGGCAAGTTGTCTTTTTGTCCACTTCATTTTCTTCACACCTATATTACAATTACTACAATACACTTCAATACACTTCAAACAGTACAATTAACGTCCCTATACTTTCCTTGGCTTCATTATATGCTGGTTTTCATAAACGAGCCCACAAAATTCTCTTCCTTCAGTAATCCATGGCGAGGCTCTTGTTCCAGCAGACTTGGTGCCTTCAGGTAGTATGCGAGGGCTTGAGGGGCCAGGACAGAGAAATTTAAGATTCGTCACGTCGCAGTGACATTTAGGTGTCCTAGTTTTGGTGCAAAGTACAAAAATCTGGAACTTTGGCCTTAATTTTCTCTCGTAATCGTGAACACATGATGACAACATATCAAGTTCTCAAAGAATGGGGGCTGCCACGGTGCCTCAGCGATTAAAGTGCTCAGCTGCTGAGAAGCATTAAAAGTGGGTCCGACTGAAATTAGATAAAGCACCACAAGATGCCATTACCAGCGTTCGGCAGGCCTTTGAAAGACCTGATCACCGTCGTGTATATACCTCAATACTAAACATGCTACAACAATAGTTAGACTGTTGCCGTCTCAGACAATGTGGATACAGTCGTGGTCCAGTTCTTATTGGACGATTTACAAAAATCTGCAGGGCAACTTTCCTGCAAGGTTTGCTAACAACGGAGCTGTTCTAGTGCTGGGCCTGAGGAAAGATTGGCTTCCGCATCGCATGTCACGCTCCGGTTCCCAGATACACCCACAGATGGCGCAACTGCCTCAGCTGCAACCAGACGAAGCGATATCCGCACATTGAAACGGGGAAGAGGGCTGCGACGCGTCCTTTCCCGTGCATCTCTACTCTACGAATAACCTAAACACAGACACCCACAAAAAATCACAAAACGTCGCAGGTAACCACAAGGGAAACGCAGAAGAACCGAAGCTCTGCTGTTTCAGCAGCTTTCACACTGGGTGGAACTGGGGTAATTTTTTCTTCAACCAAGCATTCTTCTTATAGGCTGCTTTTTTCACTCGTTTCGCTTTTGTTGTTCCCAGTTACAAAGAAAATGAGCCCCCCTGAACAACAGGTTCCTCATTCACCATGAGGAACCTGGCTGAGAGGCAACAGTGAGGCGGGACAATTTCACAGACATTTTTGAAAAGCATCCGTGGCATTCATGTACCTTCGCTGAAATTAGAAGTGGAAAAACCACAACGAGCCAGAAAAGCAGTTGGTGAACGAGTGTGCTTGGTTGAGAAAAAAATAAACCCATAAAGGAAAGCTGTCTTGCAGACTTTTTGCAAATTGTCCATTGCCCAAATCCCCGTTCCGTGGCTCAAGAAAAAGCGAGGGAGTGTCGTTACCTCTTCGAGCTTTGCCTTGGGGACGCGGCAGATGCAGTTGGTGCCGAAGTTGGTGTCCCTGGTCTGGATGCAACGCAGGCAGCAGAGGTTCTCGTAGCCCTGCTTCTTCCACTTGGCCATCAGGTTGCGGTCGGCCAGGCCCTCGCGGATGCAGTACTCGAAGAGCTCTGCGCACACACACACACACATCATGCGAACATTAGCAGGACTCGGTACAGTCAAGTTTTGTCAAAATAAAGCCTCATGTGATGCACAAATAGGGTTGTTCTATATTCATCACAAATGTATGTATTTGTTACAAGTGATGAAGAAATCATTAAACCAGGAATTTAACAGGGGCCAACGTTTCAGCAAGTGGACTCGCCTTAATCGGGGCTTGCTGACGAATAAGTACACTGAAGAAAACAATGCAGGTACTAGCAGGAAAGGTCTTTCCTGTCAGTACACATGTTCTTTTCATCAGTGTACTTATTCAATCAGCAATTCTCTGCTCTTGACATTTGAAGTGTTACACCAACTAGCCCAACAGTTCAAGCTTCCCCAGCAACCTTATGTTTCATCGTTTGTATGACACAGTCATGGTACAGTACCTAGTTGGGCGAGTCGGAGCACAGCAGGAAAAAAGTATTTCCCAACGTGTGTAATCATTAATCACCTGTATTTTTTGCCGTGTTTCTGGTGGTCTTTGTACCCTGATGAATGGAGGGCAAGGTGTACTGTAGTATACATGTGAAATGTTTTCTATATGCGTGTGGTTTGCGTGAATAAACCTCTAGTTGTAAGTCAGCACTTGTGTTTCGTCGTTTCTTCTTCTAGTGTCTTGTTATTTCCCACACACCGTGGGTAAAGATGCAGTCATTGTGGCAGGTAAAACAAACCAACAAATCATGCACGTATTGTAGTCCGAGTGAAAAGGAAGAGAAGGAGGTGCGTGTTGAGAAGTGGCGCGCACCTTTGCTGATGGCCTTCCGCTTGTGAAACAGGTCAAACACGTATCGGGACTTCTGGTGGTGGATCTTGAAGATGGGCCACAGCGACTCGACCTTGCGCTTGCCCTCGTGAGACTCCGTCTCGCCTGCGACCAAACGACTTTCTTAAGGCTCGTTCGACTAGTCGTGTGACTAGCACCGGTCGCGCGACCATTTTGCGACTAAGCGATCGATGTTCACATGGCTAGAGCAACATATTCTTTGCCACAGTGAGTTCGCATCTGCTTAGCACTGCCGTCCCCTCGTAAAATAGGCAGACGTTCTCTTTCTACGCATTTGACTGGTTCAGAGGTTTGTGACACGACTACAGTCACGCGACCGAAAAATTGAGCAGCGGGCAACTGAGTCAAAGCAGTAGCTGTTTGACCAAAACGACCATCTGCCGCTTTCAACAACTTAGTCCAACGCATCGCTAAGCTTAGTCACTTTGCAGAAACCATACCCTGGCGCTTCATTGTTTCTCTCTAATCACCGTGACATAGCAAAGGTCACTTTGCCTTGAACAACGGCAGTCGAATGGATGGCCTGGGCCGTGAGCGAATGTTTCGACAAGAGAATTCACCTTTGTCAGGTTGTTGTCCTGATAAAGTAAGGAATATTGGAGGCTTTGGAGGCGCACGCCACAACGCTCCAGCGACCAATTCATCAAGCAAACTTAACTGTGTCGCGTTTATGCGTTTTCAGTGCTTTGGAATGCAAGCTATCGATAGTGATGCGTTAACGACGTCCTTTTCATCACGGAGCATGTGAACGACCAACCCTGCTAATTTTGCAGGGCCGCATTTACGAGTGAAACCGAGCTTGGGCTTTTCCTAAGGCACCAAGTGCGCATTGCTGTAACCTCCGTCATTTAATCCGGCGATAAGTTTTTGTTGCTTTATACCTCACTTCTCTACAAAGCGAAAGAATGTGTGATCGATCCAATTGTGTCCGGCAACCAAATAACGCAGAGGCGCTTTTTCTTGCGTCTCCGTAATCTGCCACTGAAAATGCCCGATCGGCCTTCTAACGAAATAACCAACCCAATGAACTGTTGAAGGAAATTCGCGTAGCACTGTACAATCGCATACCGCCGTATTTGCGTACTGTGGTCCATTACTAGTTGCGTTACTTTCATACGTGGTTCGTCAGAAAAGGATTAAACACATAAATAAACGACCAAGACAGAAACTAATTAAAGCTGCGCCATAATGACACCACCGGTCCAGGCCTCGTCGCAACAAGGTAAACAAGCCAACAAGTAAAACACTCACATTCGCGCATTTTCTGCTCCAATTCGTCTAGCGTGGGCTCGATCAGTTCCCATCCTTCGGGAGGGGGGCTTCTTGCTTCGCCTAACCTTGCCCATGTCTCACTCGGGTCACACAAGCCGCTGCTTTTCTTCAATCGCAAAAGACACGCTCCACTAGCAAAGCTAACCTACTGCGCGTCAAAACACTACAAATCGCACTGCCGTCGTAGCTCGCGAGCTTGTTATGGCGGCTTGTTACGGATGGCTATGGCTGCGAAATGGCTATTATTAGCTACAGTGCGGAACGGCTATTATTGGCTAAACATGCATGTGGCTTTATAGCTCCCATGTGGGCCTCCAAGATTGTAATCGACCATGAAGCACGTAAAAGGATTGCCTCTAAGACTAACAACCAACGTTCGGACTGGGGCGTTAATTCAGACCCCATCTAGTTAACGTTATTTGATCCGTAAGTATCGATGCAAACGTTCCTTAGCTTCAATAAACAATTACGGCCCGTAGATAGGGAGTTAAGCGTCACTTTGTTTTCAGCGAGATCGCTCGAAAGTTGCAACTTGCCGCAACTTGCCGGCCTCAAACTCAAAACATGGCCGCGCTCATGTGGTCTTCGCGCAGAGCCTTGACCGCGGCAGCGCGGCGGCGATTTGGCGTCGTTGGATCGCAAAAACGGCACAAGTACATCGTTCTGTAAGTGTTCGCGAGTCTTCTAACGCAATCCAAACTCGTACGCTGAGTCGAACCGGTGACCTGAGCGTCGGCGCACCGCGAGAGGGATGGAGAAGCAATGCAGTTTCGTGCGTCTCTCGGGAGAAAGCGAAAACTATATCAGTACGTCGCTTTCGACAAAACTGTCCGTGTGTTAGTCGCGTGGAATGGACTACATTGTTCCTAGCTCGATTTAGAACTTGGTCCTCAGTTGAACTGGCTCAAGATGACCGGGCTCTGAAGGAAGGGCAACTGGTGAAACCTTGGAAGATCCACCTAGTTCTTCAAAAGCATTCGCTTGCCTGACTTTTCTCGGTCGTTGCTCGTGACCTTAGCTTAGATGTCTCTATAAGCATTGCGTAAAGGACTGCTGGGCATGTTGGGTGAAAGTCTTTCAAGCTGCTTTACGGGACATATTAATTAGGCATTGCGACACGGTAACATTGGTAGCGGTGTCGCGATTCATCGTGGGTCAAGCAAGAACGCACACCAGACAATGCTGTCCGTACCAGCAACAGTTCCATAAAACCACGCCGTGCATGACCTTCGAGTGGTCATCATCGCAAGCAGGCGCACTGCCAAACTCGGTGTTTAGAGATATATCCCTTGTATAATTCCTATTTCGTATGAACGAATTATACGAAAGGCTGTATCATATAGATATTCCATGTTACGTTGTGATATGAACAACCATATGAATTCTCAGACATTGGTGAACATGTAGATGGTGTGCTGGTATAATGTAGGTAAAGTGTTCCACTGTTTCGCAGCAATATAAGAAAAATTAATATAATCACCCTATCATATGGACATCCATATCATGCGGTGGTATGAACTTGGGGATGATGTGACGCTACAAGTATAGTGCCAGTATATTCTAGGCACTATACTACGAGGTAGGTAATGTGTTCCATAGTTTCTCAGCAATATAAGAATATTCATAATATCAATGCTGCATCACCGCCGTTTCTTTTTGTGATTTTCAGGCGTACCAAACGATCTTGTGAGGCAAGAGTGGTGGTGGTTGTTTTTTTTTTCGGTACTGTAGAAAAGGGTACTGTACTAATGCCAGCAGAAATCGTCTTTCTCATTTCTGTGCCCTTTACATATCGCTGGCTACATTGAGGAAAAGAATGCTAGTACCACCTTTTCGAAATGTGGGTCTGGAATTATCAGAACTGGTTATTCTTCAACTACTCTCGGATACAGCCACAGGGATGTTTTCTTTGCCATTGAAGGATATATCATTGTCACTAAAGGAGTAGCTTGCTAAATTCTGCCAGCTTTAAATATTTTATTACGGATAACTGGCACTTCCAATCAATAGATTAATTACACTATAGCATCTGGGAATGATACACTATAGAAAATAATGAAAAAAATTCACCCAACTACTCAGCCAACCTCCCGCATTATATATGTGCCATGCTCGTAGAGCAACTACAACTGTCTTCCTTCCGTACAGCGTGCCTGAGGTGCCCGAGGACACAGCCGACACCAACCCTCTGCTGCGATTCACGGCCGAGCCACCAGAATATGCGCACCTCACAGGAGCGCAGTGCTACAATGCCGTCGGCAAGCTGCTCGTGGAGTTCGAGTCCGGCGTGTCACAACTGGAAGAGCGACTGCAAGGTGCTTGTAGTATTAGCTCCGCAGTCGTGGATCAAAGCTCGGGGATGCGAGTGTGACCTGGGGGGGGGGGGGGGGGGGGCAATCTTGTGTACGTTCTGTGATAAAATGTTCTATCGCGCCGCACGGGACTTGTAGAGGCTCGTCTGATGGCCAGACGTGAGAACAGTAACCGGAAAAGGTAGTGCTGCCAATCATTTTGTCATCTGCTGAGCAAAGAACGGGCACAGAATGGACGGATACTGCACCGTCCGACAGAACAGATATAGAACAGTCTTCAGATGACATGGATTAAATCGAAACGTCAGCGCTCGAGCCAGAGAAGTGAATTAGCCTGCTTTCTGTCTGGTTTAATGCGATCCTGCAGCAACAGTTTGCAAAGATGACCACCATGGTCACCACCAAATGTCTCGTGAAACTGCCACACCACTTAGTGCCCAATCAAGACATTAACACAAGTAAATTGTTGAACTCATCGTGCTCTTCAATTTCAAGATTTGCAAAAACAATACCTCCAAATATTGATATTTACATATATAATAATTCTTCATGCGTTGAAAGCATTCCTGAGTTTATACGGTCCTCCTACAGGCGATCAAAATGTGAAAGATTCTTCTGGGACGCTTCCTCTTCACTGATTGGTTCGTCGCTCCCTCCTGTTCTCTCGTGATGTTGCGTTCTGCTCTATCATTGAATGTGTACAAGATTGTGCTCCTGAAGGGGTTGGGGATGATACGCTCTTAAAGACATCACTTAAAGGGTTGACTGTGACAGAATTTTAGACTACGTACAAAGGCCTAGTGCCAGATGGTTTTGATGAGCCTCCCTACAGACGTTTACGTTTGAAATGTACATTGCCCACGGATTGCTATGCGACATCAAAACTTTTAGCATAACGAAAGACATGCACAATTGCTCGAGGCAACCGCGTTATGTAGCTATAATCTGGCTGCTAAAAACATTTTTGCATCTGATGTATGTGATGTCACTGAAGATAGTGGAAATGCGAACAATGAAAATATGTACAAACCCTAAATTGTTGCGTTTCAATGCGTGAGAAGCCTGTGGTCTTGCCAAAATTGTGGCAGTGGCACATTCATAAAGAATTTAGGCAAAGCAAAGTTGCATAAATGTTGACCTTTAATATTATTCAAGTGAATATCACTCAATTGTAACAATTTCATTGAGAAAGAAAAGCGGCTTGTTCCGTTCCTGGGAATGCACTTTCCCACGTTAACT